>CAUYQG010094406.1:0-15405 GCA_963574415.1 Tarsius wallacei
GGACATAGAAGACAAAAAGATAATACAAAAAATCAATGAAACAAAAAGCTGGTTCTTAGAAAAAATAAACAAGATCGATGGTCCCTAGCTAGACTGACCAAGAAAAAAAGAGAAAATGCCCAAATAAATACAATCAGAAACACAAAAGATGAAGTCACATCTGACCTTAAAGAAATACAAAAGATCATTAGAGACTACTATGTACACTTGAATGGAAACAAACTTGAAAACCTTAAGGAAATGGAAGATTTTCTGACATCACACAACCTGCCTAGGTTAAAACAAGAAGAAACCGAGATCCTAAATAGACTACTAACAATCAAGGAAATTGACTACATAATAAGTAAACTACCTAGCAAAAAAATCCCTGGACCAGATGGCTTTCCAGCAGAATGCTATAAGACCTTCAGAGAGGAGGTGATACCAATCCTACTGAAAGTATTCTAGGCAATTGAGAAAGACGAAACCCTCCCCAAATCATTTTACGAAGCTAACATCACATTGATACCCAAGCCACGTAAAGACCCAACAAAGAAAGAGAACTACAGGCCAATATCTTTGCTGAACATAGATGCCAAATTCTCAACAAGATCATAGCAAACCGGATTCAACAACACATCTCAAAAATGATCCATCATGACCAAGTAGGCTTCATCCCTGGGACGCAAGTCTGGTTCAACATTCGCAAGACAACAAACGTAATTAAATACATCAACATCAACCGATGTAAAAACAAAAACCACATGATTATATCATTAGATGCAGAAAAAGCTTTTGATAAAATACAGCACCCCTTCTTGATAAAAACTATTGAACATCTAGGCATACATGGAACATACCTCAAAATAGTAAAAGCCATGTACGAGAAACCCACACCCAGCATACTCCTAAACAGACAAAAATTGGAACCATTTCCCCTGAAAATTGGGACAGGACAAGGATGCCCACTCTCTCCCCTCCTGTTCAATATAGTACTGCAAGTCCTGTCTAGAGCAATCAGAAAAGAGAAGGCGATCGGGGGTATCCAAATAGGAAAAGAGGAAGTCACGTTATCTCTCTCTGCAGATGTCATGATTGTGTACCTTGAAAACCCAAGAGAATCTTTCAAAAGCCTCCTTGCACTGATAAAGGACTTTGGGAAAGTCTCAGGGTATAAACAAAAGTGAAAAAAAAGTTGCATTCCTATACATCAACAGTAAACATAAGAAACCCAAATAAAAAGCACAAGCCCATTCACAATAGCCACAAAAAAATGAAATACCTTGGCATCTTCCTAACCAGAGACGTGAAAGACCTTTACAGTGAAAACTACAAAACATTGCTCAAAGAAATCAAAGATGACACAAACAAGTGTAAAAATATCCCATGCTCATGGATTGGAAGAATCAATATTATGAAGACATCCATCTTACCTAAGGCAATCTACAGATTTAATGTAATACCCATCAAATTAACAGCAACATTTTTCTCAGAGGTAGAAAAAACAATACAAGAATTCATATGAAAACACATATGACCAAGAATAGCCAGAACAATCCTCAGCAAACAAAACAAAGCAGGTGGTATCATGTTGCCAGACTTCAAACTTTACTATAAAACTACAATAATCAAAACAGCTTGGTATTGGTACAGGAACAGGCATATAGACCAATGGAATAGAATTGAGATTCCAGAAGAAAAACCTCAATTTCTCAACCAACTCATCTTCGACAAAGCCTCCATCACATACCAATGGGGAGAGGAGAACCTATTCAGTAAATGGTGCTGGGAAAATGGGCTGACCACATGCAGCTGACTCAAACAAGACTCCTATCTATCCCAATACACAAAAATTAACTCTAAATGGATCAGAGACCTAAATGTAAAACCTCAAACTATAAGAACCTTAGAAAATGCGGGACACACCCTTATGGAAATTGAAACTGGCATCCCATTCCTGAACAAAACCTGAAACGCACAGGCATAAAAGATAAGATAGACAAGTGGGACCTCATTAAACTGAAAGTCTTCTGCAAAGCCAAAGAAACCATCAAGAGAGCAGGGAGACAGCCCACAGACTGTGAAAAAGTATTTGCCAATTCCATGTCTGACAAAGGCCTAACATCTTGGATGTGTAAGGAACTCAAACTTGCTGAAAAGATAAAAACAAACAACCCATTACAAAATGGGCAAATGATATGAACAGACACTTCTCCAAAGAAGACAAATGAGCGGCCAACAGACACATGAAGAAATGTTCAGCCTCACTAATCATCAAGGAGATGCAAATTAAAACGACACTGAGATACCACCTAACTCCAGTCAGAATGGCCATTATCAATAACTCAAAAAATAACAGAGTCAATAACTCTAAAAAATAACAGATGCTGGAGAGGATGTGGTGAAAAGGGAACACTTCTACACTTTGGTGGGAGTGTAAACTAGTGCAACCTCTGTGGAAAGCAGTGTGGCGATTCCCAAAAGCTCTAAATATCGACCTCCCATATGACCCCGCAATCCCCGTACTGGATTACTCTATAACTCAAATTACTCTATAAAAAAGATACCTGCACATGTATGTTTATTGCAGTATTGTCTACAATAGCAAGAACCTGGAACCAACCATGCTGTCCATCAAAAGAGGACTGGATTAAAAAAATGTGGTACATATACATGATGGAATACTACACAGCCATAAAAAAGAACAAAATCATGAACTTCGCAGCAACCTGGATGGAACTGGAGTCAATAATACTGAGTGACCTCTCACAGAAACAAAGATCTGAGTACCACATATTCTCACTCATATAGCAGACCTTGAACATCCATCGTAATAGTATAAGAAAAGGACTGACAGTGGTGGGAAACTATGGTGAGGGGGAGGGGAAGGGAGGTGGGATTAACGGTAGTCATTATCTGTCTGGGGAGGGGGAGACCCCTTATCAACAAGGATGCCTGAACGAAGCATATTTGTATACCTAACCCTTAACTGTACCCCACAATATCAAAATAAAAAATATTAATAAAAAAGATAAACTATAACTACATATATCATTAGGAATATAACTCTAAAACATAAAATGTTGAGCATGAAAATATTGCAGAATATTGCAGTATGCTAGCATTAATATAAACTTCTAAAACTTGCAAAGCATGCAAAGGAATGATGGCCATCAAATTCGTGGTGTAGTCCACATCTTTCGAGGCAGGAAAGAAGGGATATGAGGTCAGGAAGAGTTTACCATAAAGCTTAAGTTTTAATGTTCTATTTTTTACATTAAGTAAATATAGAGACATAATTGGCAAAACTAGATGGCTATACAGGTGTTCGTAACATTATTCTTTCTACTTCTTTGTACACTTGGAATATTTGACAAATTTTTAAATGGAAAATAAAAATGGAAGAATATTTTGCTAATGGACTCAGAAGCCATACATATAGCTTATTTTAGCAATATAAAAATCTTCAAAGAAAAAAGAGTAATAAAAATTATCAAGGACCACTATGAAAGAAAGAATAGCCAATTTATATAAATCAGTTTCTTTTTTTTGGCTGGCTAATGTGTTCACTTTATACATCTTTATTTGAGGTACTGTGTCTATGGCATCCATATGGCTGAGCCTCACATGAAAACTATTTGTTCTCTTTTGCTATTTCTCTCTTTTTATCTATGTTCTAATATTTCTCTCTTCTCTCTTCTCTAGATGTGATGCTAGTCTAATGTTTTGTTCTTTCATCTGTTGATGAAGAGCTAGACACATTTCTTTATTTCTTTGATCCGTTTTCTAAGTCAAAGGACACACACACGAGAGACTTAAACCAAGTCTCCATGCCTATAAAAATCTTCAAAGAAGGTTTTTTCAAAAAGTGGGAGGTAACATTTTCAGGATCCTCCTGTAGAAGCCAGTTCTCTTTTCCTTTTATCGCCAACCTTCCTTACATAGTAACCTCTCTTTGTTGAAGTTCACTACTGGAACAGGTATGTGTGTCAAGTGTTTATTGAAAGAGCTACTGATTTGATAGTATATAAACCTTAAACATGCTTCAAAAAAATTCTTGGTTAATTTCTTTGAGGAGGGATCAGACCCATTTAGCATAATATAGTACATACACATCTGACTCTGAAGATTCTACCTGATTCATCTTAAAAATTGAAGAACTTTGCTAATGTGTGTCATGGTTTTCCAAGCCAGTACAATATAGTAATAGGACAAATTTTCAATTGGCCATCATCATATTTAGTTAAGCCCTATGGAGTCTGTTATCACTAATAGACGAATTTATGTTATTTTTGTTGGATAGCGGTAAGTTCTATGGAGACAAATAAATCAAGGTAAGAAGGGAAAGAGTGCCAAGGGTTGAAGTGATTGCTCTTTTATAATGGGTGGACAGGAAAGGTATGTGACTCTGGAGAAATAAAATTTCAGCTAGAGGGAGCAGCAGCTTTACGGCCCTGAAAGTAAGTGTATATTTGACACATTACAGGGATAATGAGACCGAGGGAGTCTGGAGTAAAGTGAAGGAGAGGAGGAATAGTAGGATATGCACAGAGGAGTGGGGCTGGGGAGAGTTTAGGTCAGGTAGGGCCTAGTATTGGCTTTAGCTTTGAATGAGACAGGAAGCCAAAGAAGAAGTTTGACCAGAGGAGGGATCTGACCTGATGTCTGCTTTAGGGGGATAACTTTGGTTGTAGAGGAAAGAAGGTACCTACTAGTCATTTTTTTCTTTATAATCTGGGTAATGTAATGAAATAATAATAAACACTAACTATACTATGTTTTTCAAGTATGTGTATTTACTCCTTATCACAATACAATGATAGGATCATAATTATCTTTTTTTTTTACTAATGAGGAAAGTGAAACATGCTGAGATTAAGCGAATTGCCCAAGGCCACACAGCCACTAAATGGCAGAGCTTGTATTCAAACCCAGGCACTCAACTTCATTGCTTCCACTTCTAATTAATGAAAATGCTATACTACCTCTTGTACTTCAGGAGGGTTTTATGAGAAATGTATGAGTATTGGTGTGACTGTAGATATCTTTATAATGTTAAAATACACCAGGTAAATAAAACCAATGAAGTAATGGAAAGAATCAAATTGTAATAGAAATAAATTTTATAAGTAGTTTTAGGGGTAAAGTATAGAACTCACAGTAGATTATTGACTTGAGGGGAAAAAATGACTTGTAAAAGATATGTGTGAAAAGAATTTTATATTAAAGGAAGACATTTCTGAAGATAACTCATTAAAAGGCAAGCTTAAATGGCAAGAAAGAATAAAATCTCAGTGATAATATTCAATCTGAGTGAGAACTGATTACTACTGGATAAAATTAAATTTGAATAAGATCAGCAAGTATCACAAAGAACTATACATTTTAAAAAACCATCCTGTAGTTGACTGATCCTCTGCCATACCATGGTGTGTTTTGAAAGTGTCTACTTTGATAGCTCTTTGCCTGTTTGCCGGATTGAACTTGGTTTTAAAGATCAGTTCCATTTGGAAGGAAAGTGCTTCTAGTGGTGGTTTAAGACACTTTTTTCCCTATTCGGTATTTAAACTAAGTCATCCAATTTGAGACTATTGTGTCACATTTTCCATCTTTCATTCTCCTCAAGAGGCAGTAGTCAGGAGAAACACAAGTGGTGAACATTAGTGACAGAGTGTGCGGTTACAAGAATCAATAAAACCACAGGATGTTTCAGATTCTTAAACAGTTAAAAAAAAAAAAAAAAAAAAAGTAAAGCCACTACATGTAATCCACAGAAAGAGGGATTGTCTAAAGGTGGCACTCAGAGTGAGAGGACCCAGCCCATAATGGAAACGTCCCTATCCTATTGTAACTCCCTTTTGTATAGACATCCTGAGAGAACCCATAACCTTGACTGTATCTGAATGTTTTACAAAATAACAATTCAGTTTTGTAAAGAAATACATTCTGTCTAGTACTTAAATTGTAATTGCAACGGTGTTAAACAGTCTTGTATGCAGATTAAAGAAAATCTCCAGGCTTAGATTTTAAGACTTTAAACCGGTTCATTCTAATCTCTCCAGTCTCTTGTGATAACATAAAATATCAAAACCTTAAAAACAACTGCTTAGGTTTTGTATTTTGAATTTTTATTAAAATTCTTTCTTACCCCCAGCCTGATTTTTTAAGTTCATTTTAATATATTCCATATTTAATTGCATAACTCAGACTAATAAGCATTTATTGAGTGCCAGCTCTTTAATTGACCCTTTAATTAAACAGGTATAAGCTGTACCCTGTGAATTCCAAATTAGCTAAATAAAAGAGAACACTGGGAAAATCCTGACAATGCAACCAGTTTTAACATATCCCTTTCCTTCATTTCTTCATTTCCAGCTTTTATCCAGTTAAATCTAATGGAATTAGCTTAGATAGAGACTTTTTAATAAAAGTAAGCTTTTATAAATAAATGTTAAAGGCAGAGGACTTTTGCATTGTTTCACGAATAAGCTACAGAACATAGGACAGTAAACAAGAAACAGTAAAGAGTGAATATGAACTATGTAGTTCGAAAAGACACAGTCTTCAGGATTGAAGAGAAGAGAAATGTTGATGGGGCAAGCTGAAGAGGACTTTCAATATGAGAACAGAAAGTATAACTTCTTCTTAAATATATTTAAAATGAGCATCCCTTTAGCTTGCCTATACAAGGCTGACATTTACTGAGCACCTATTAGGTATTTTAAAGCACTTTGCTTGTATCAACTTATTAATACAACGATATGAGGTCATTACTATTATTTTTCTCTTTTCATAGATGAGTAACTGAGGCACAAAGTATGTAACTTTATCAAGGTTATACCTTGTGAATGATGGTACCAGGTTTTAAACTCAGTCTAGCACCAGAGCAAATGCCTATAACTGCTATGCTAAATAAGTTGTAAATTAGCAATCCTGTACTTTGATGCCATATAACAAGTTTGAGAGTATTTTTGCACAAGTCTTAATATGTTGTGTATCAGAAATAAACATAGCTTAAGGATAAAGATGTAACAAGATGTGGGACCTATCAAACATCGTAATAGCAGCTTTCTGAATTAGGAGCCATGGTGTAATGTCATGTTTGAATGACTGAGAAAGAGAATAGAACCTCATTTCATATATTCAAACAAATTTTCCTAATCTTTATACTGGTTTTTGTAAAGATGCAAACTATAGAAGCTGCTTTCTAAATTTATTTTTTTTAAGTTTTGGAAAATTTTCAGAAAAAAATGGAAAATTATTCACAGCTGAAATTACTAGGAAATAACACCTGTGGAGGTATCTACTATTTAAGAAATAGGAGAATGTGACACATTGAAAATTATCTATATAAAACAATCCCAAGTGCTAATGATTGTGTTTGTTGGTAGGACTGTGAATTATTTTGTGCTTCTTTCTGCTTTATTTCCAATTTTTCTTTCATTAACTTGTTTTCCTCATTGTAATAGAAGTCATTTTTTGAAAAGCTTCATGAAATTGAATGAAGAAATTTAATTAAAGATGACTCCATAATTGATTTATAAGTTTAAAAGGGGCCAATTTAATTTACTGGTTTGTAAACACATCCAGAGTAGCAAATATATCTTCTATGGATATTCACCATGCAGAGAAGTGAAAAGAAATTTAGAAAACTTAGAAGTAAGTACTGAAGAACAGTAGTCATTAAACTTACAAAATAAAACAGATAAGAAAAATCCATAAGTATCAGAGTTAACCATTATTATGAAAGTATAGCACCTTCAATTTCCAGTAAAGTTTTGCAATTTGCCAAAGGTAGCTCTTGTGTTTTCATTAGAGACTTTTTAAAAACATAGGGAAGGTAATATCAAAACCAAGCAAAGATGATACAAGAAAAGAAAATTACAAACTGGTCTTTCTCATGAACATAGATATAAAAATCATAAACAGAATGTTAGTAAATCAAATCCAGCAATACATGGAAATTATTATAAATTATGACCCAACTGCAGTTTATTCCAGAATTGCACAGGTGGTTTAACACTTCCAAATCAATGTAATTTACCATATTAACAGAAAAAAGAGAGAGAGATCATATGACCATCTCTTTTTTTTTTTTTTTTTTTTGAGAGATGAGGTCTCACTCTATTGCCTAGGTTGGTCTCAAACTCCTGTACTTAAGCAATCCTCCTGCCTCAGCCTCCCAAAGTGCTGGGATAATAGGCATGAGCCATCATGTCTCATATGATCATCCTGATAGTTTTTTTTCAAGTTTTTGATAAACTTTAATACTTAGTCATAATTAAAAAAAACACTAAGAACAGATAGAACTTTCTTAACCTGATTAAGAGGATTTACAAAAATCTACAGCAGAATTCAAAAGAAAATAAAGAGACCCATTATCATTACTTCTAGTCAACATTGTACTGGAGGCAGTAGCCAGTTTAGTAAGACAAGAAAAAGAAATCATAAAGCATAAGCATTGAAAGAAAAATAAAATTGCCATTATTCACAAATGACCTGTTGTATTCATGAAGACTCTAAGTGAATTTACAATCTTCTTGTCTTAAACAGACAAAGAAAGGTGGTGAAATTTATAAAGAATAAGTGGATTCATTGAACTACATTAAAATTCAGAACTTCTGTTCATCAAAATTTACCCTTAAAAGAGCAAAAAGTCTATAATGTTAGCTGTGGGCTTGGGCTTGTAAATGAAGAAGGAGGTAGAAGAGGAGGAGAAGAAGTAGTAAAAAGGCATGCTGCATCCTAGAAGATATTTACAATAGAGAATATTTCAAAAGACTTGTATCCATAAAACATAAATGACTCTTATAAACCAATACAAAAAAGTCAGGTAACCCAAGAGAAAAATAGATAACATATTTAAATAGATGCCTCACAAAAGAGGATACTGAAATGGCAATAAACACTTGAGAAGATGCTCAGTCTTTTTTTTTTTTTTTTTTAGTTGGGGTCTCACTCTGTCACCCAGGCTGGAATACAGTGGCATGGATCACTGCTCACCACAACCTTGGCATCCTGGGCTCAAGTAATCCTTCTGCCTCAGCCTCCTGAGTAGGTGAGACTACAGGTGTGTACCACCACACCTGGCTAATTTTTTTAATGTTTTATCTTTTGTAGTGACATGGTCTCACTATGTTGCCTAGACTGGTCTTGAACTCCTGGGCTCAAGCAATCCTCCCACCTTGATCTCCCAAAGTGCTGGGATTACAGATGTGAGCTGCCATACCCAGCCAGAAGATGCTCCATCTTATTAGCCATAAAGGAAATACAAGTTAAAACAACCAGAATAAAATATCAAGGGTTGTCAAGAAAACAGAGCAATTAGAATTCTCATGCACTGCTGGTGGTTGTGTAAATTGATTAAAAACCACCATAGAAAACTGTTTAGCAGTTACTACAAAGCAGAACATATACATACCCTCTACCCAGCAATTCCACTCCTAGGTATGTATATGCTCACCAAAGACATCTTCTAGAATGTTTACAGCATATATTTATAGCAGCCCAATACCAGAAACAACCCTAGTGTCTTTCAATATAGTAGAATAGGTTAAAAAAAATGTGTCATGTAGTCACACAATGGAACACTACAGATACAGCAGATACCAGTAGAACTTTTCTTTTTTTTGAGTCAGAGTCTCACTCTGTCGAATGTAGTGGTGTGCTCATGGCCACTGCAGACTCGACTTGCTGGGCTCAGGCGATCCTTCCACCTCAGCCTTCCAAGTGGCTAGAACTGCAGGCATGTGCCGCCAGGCCCAGCTAATTTTTCTTTATTGTAAAGACAAGGTCTCACCATGTTGCCCAGGCTGATGTCCAAACCCTAGGCTCAGGCAATTCTCTCACCTCCGCCTCCCAAAGTGCTGGGATTACAGGCGTGAGCCACTGCACCTGGCTGTAGACATTTTCTGTAAAGGTCCAGGTAGTAAATATACTAGACTTTGTATGCCCTATGGGTTTCTGTTGCAACTACTCAACTCTATTGTTGTACATGAAAGTAGCAGTAGATGATACTTAAAACAGTATGACTGTTTTGTCAAAAATAAACCAACCAACAAACAAACTTTATTTATGGACAGTATAATTTGAATTTTATATAATTTTCACATGTAATGAAATATCCTTATTTAGATTTTTTTTTGTTATTTTCCAGCTGTTTTTTTTTTTTTTTAATTTCAATGATTTTATTTTAAAATTGTGGGGCACAATTCAGGATTAGGTATACAAATATTCATTGTGCAGGTACCCTTGCTGATGAAATGTGTCCGCCCTTGCCCAGGCAGATATTGACTACTGTCAATCCCACCTCTCCACCATCCCCGCCCCCGCCCCTGCCCCACGCAGTTTCTGGCTACTGTGTTTTCACTCATAAGTGGACCCTGAACATCTATGGTAATACTATAAGAAAAGGATTTTTTTTAAATCATTTAAAGATTTAAAGATCTTTTTTAGCTCACAGGCCATACAAAAACAATCAGTGGGTCAGATTTGGCCCACTGCCTTTAGTTTGCCAGTCCCTGCTCTACAGCCGTGAGAATGGTTGAACTCTACATACATCAGTGTGAGTGAATCTCACATAATTTTATGTGAAAGAAGCTAGACACAAAATAGTATATACCGGGATGATTCCATCTATACAAGTTTAAAAGTAGGCAGAATTAATCTATGATGTTAGAAGCAAGATGGATACTATACTTGAGGGAGCTGGTAGTTGGTACTGACTGAAATGGAACACAGGGGAACTTCTGAGTCACTAGTAAAACATTTTGCTCTCTGTTCTGGGTACTGGTTACACAGAGAGTGAAAATTCACAGCATACACTTTTGAGCACTTTTTAGCATGTATGTTACTGGAATAAAAACTTTATTAAAATGGGAGTCTAGTTATGTGGAGTAGGAGAGAAAAAAGGCATATGTACAATAGTAATTTTCTATCTGAAAAAAATGACAGAAAAGGCACAGTAATTAGTGGTAATTTTTTTTTTAAAAAAAGAATCACTGAAACTTTTAAAAACAATTATGTCAATGACAAACAAAATTCCAGAACAAAAGAGGGCCTGTTAAAATGAAATATTTTTCTAAAATGGCTGTAGTTTTTAAACTCCTGTTTATAAACACTGTTTTAAAAGGTCATTTCTCTGTTTGTTAAGGAAAGGTGTGTGTGTGTGTGTGTGTGTGTACTTCATTGCTGAGGAGGTTCCAAAAGGAAGAAATCAGAGGATCATCTGATATTTCATGAACCCTCCAGCCTTTTCAAGCTTCTTTACATATGTGCTGATTAGTTCTCTTCTGATATCCTTGAATTCTGCTAATTCTATGGTTATAACTTGACCATATTAAGCCTCAACTGTGCAACCTTGAGAAAATATAGACTTTTCATTTTATGTAATATACCTGCAATATACTTGTCATTATATACCCAAGGTATAAAAAAAAAAATCCAAGAAGATATGTGCCTAAACTTATAGTGATGAAGCTCCCATGGGTTGACTCCATTGTTTCTGTGACGTCTGTAGGAATTAAAGAACTCATTTGGGGGTTTGCTGCAGCTGACAAGGGGTAGCATTAGCCACAAGACTCAATGAAATTTTACAATAATTTCTTAAACTAGGAAAGTATAGAGGGTAAAGCAAGGTATTACGTAATGAGAAACTAATAAGAGAATTTTTACTTTTTATCTGCCGCTGAGCTTTAGAATAAGAAAAAATATCATTTTTTAAAGTCAGAATACCTTATTTGCTGAACTCTCTTTATAGCTCCTTGGAGTATTTGCATAATATAACATAAATTTATTTTCCATTGCTTTTACAATTCAACTTCATTGCAACAATACTGAGAATTTTTTTAACAAAATTTCTTTTGTTTAAAATCTGCTTTGTCAACATATATTTTGTCCTATTGAATTGTCATCTTCATTCACAGACCAGCACATACAGACCATTCCAGTCCGATTTCTATAATTTTTAATATTTTTTTAAAAACTGCTGCTTATGGCTATGATACCTGGTATTATTTATGGGTTTTCATAAAGGGGGGAGTGAAAGGAAAAATACAGTACTGTCTGGCCTCTCTCTACCTTCTCCTCCTTCTCTATCCCCCTTTTCCACAGAGGAGTTTAATTTTAAGTGATAAATGTGGAAATTAGAGACCATCGAGAAAATCCAATTTGGTGAGGAGTTTTAAAAATCCCATAATAAACGCAGAGTGAAATGTATGATTTAATGCAGGGCGCCAATGGCTGCTATTATGGGCTATTAGCAAATCGGGACTGAGAGTGAATCTTTATCACTTGGTGAGTGCGGGTTGGTCCTGCTTTTCCCTCTGCTATTGATTTGTAGCCTCTTGTCATAATGACACCGGGAAGCAATGAATGGAAGATGTGCTTTTGATAGGATTCAGGGGGGTCTTAGAGGGGGAAGAGAAAATTCAGCAAGTTTTCTATCTCTTCTGCCTGATTAGATTTTTTTCTTCTTTTAAGAGCTTTCACATTCCAATAAAAATGCTAAATCAGCTCTGTACCAGAATTGTTAGGGTGTAAATAGCTAGTCACATTTAAAGGAGGAAAAGATATAGAAATACCAACCAGACTGTGCAGCGTTAGATTAATTTGACTTTATAGAAATAGAGTTGTGCATGTATATGCCTGTGAATACACGAAAAAACGTGTGAAGAAGTATCAAGGCATAATGCTATAAGTATACTTCCTACATAAAGATAACACCTATATTTTTAAAGTATGCAATAGTTTGCCTTCAATATGTGATAGAGGGTGATCTAGCTTTGTATGAACGTGTCCATTTTGTGAAGGAGATACATTCTGGTTTTTTGGGGGGGGGGGCGCGGGCGTGTGTCCATAAAGAACACATGGAGGGAGACTTGTGCTGATTACCAAGTAAATTAAAGCTCTCAAATCTAACTGATCATAGCAGAGATATACTCAAAATTTTCAGCATAGGAAAAGCAGTCTGAGAACAAAGGCACTCATGGGGTAATCCAATGGAGGGAAAAAAGATTTCTCTATAGAATATCTACATAAAACTCTCCCCAGAATGAGTTAGCTCTGGTTATATGGAAATAGTTATTTGTACCCCTTTTAAAGAAGAGACAATGATTTTCTTTCTAAGTCCTTTTATTCAAAGATCATACTAGGCATTAAGGTTCTGTCTTTGCATGCAGGGAACATATATGCAGGCAATATGATGTTATAGCAATGGATATGGCTAATGCAAGCATGGAGGGAGAATTGCATTCAATGGATATGTGACACCATTTTATTAGTTATATCAAATCTTCTCACCTCTTTACTGCTCATATAAGTCTAAATGAGAGTAAAAAGAGCACAACTATTCCTCCTACAGTAAGTAGAATACCACTGTTAGATACTTGTTCACTGCTTGTGGTGATCATGCATCCTTTTATCCTTTTTAGTTTAGGAAGAATTAAAAAAAAAACATTAAAATACTGTGTTGCACATAAGCAGAAATCAAGTAGCCCGGGCGCAGTGGCTCATACCTGTAATCCCAGCCCTTTGGGAGGCCAAGACTGGAGGATCACTTGAGGCCAGGAGTTTAAGATCAGCCTGGGCAATGTAGTGAGACCTTGTCTCTACAAAAAAAAAATAAATAAATAAATAGCCAGGTATGGTGGCACTTGCCTTTAGTTCCACTATTCAGGAAGCTGAGACCAGAGGATCACTTGAGCCCAGAGAGTGATGATTGCAGTGAGCCAAGATCACACCACTCCAGAGTGATAGAGCAAGACCCTGCCTGCAAATAAAAGAAAAGAAAAAGAAATCCCACCTGAATCTTTTTTTTTCTTCTTTTTTTTGAATTGGAGTCTTACTCTGTCACCCAGGCTGGAGTGCAGTTGCACGTTCATGGCCACCACAGCTTCCACCTGCTGGCCTCAGGCAATCCTTCCGCCTCAGCCTTCCAAGCAGCTGAAACCATAGGCATGCACTACCATGCCTAGCTTAGTTTTTGATTTATTGTAGAGTCGAGGTCTTGCCAGTTGCCCAGGCTGGTCTCGAACCCCTGAGCTCAGGTAATCCTCTCACCTCGGCCTCCCATAGTGCTGGGATTACAGGCTTGAGCTACTGCACCTGGCCCTATCGGAATCTTTAAAAACAAATGTAAATACCTTTATTCTATTGAAATATACCATGGAAAAAAATACACAGACCTGGTTTATAGAATTTAATGTCAGAAAACCAAAACACAGCTTTGACAAAAAACCTATTAATCTAAATGTATTTCTCACATTTATGAAGTCCACATTTGGGAACCGAGAGCAGACAGACTATCTGCAATTGGAACCTTGTGCTGTCGAGGGTCTACTTCCTGTTAGTCATGCCTACCTGACAGTACCTTATGAGAGTGTGCATCTTTTCTAACTTTGAGAAAAATGAATGCCCTTTAAGAGAGAAGGTTTCACAGGCTGTGCAAACAGATGCCGGAGTTCATACACTCCCATTTTCTCCTCCCCATTAAAGGACTGTGCCTGAACTGTGATGAATTAGAATATTACCATTTATTATGTATCATTTATTAAAAACTAATTAGAGGCAGAAAGAGGCATTTCTCCATTTTTCAGTGGGGGTTTTATTTTATCCCACGTAGTAAGTGATTATTATTTGGTCTATATATGGCTGTTTCACACTACAATGAATTACCTGTATTAAAGTTATAGTACCATATGTTCACATAGCCTTTGTTCTAATGTAAAAGCACAATTAATCATTCCAAGAGCACAATGAGGTGGTTGTTTCCATATTTCATATATATTAAGTGATTTCTACTGGTATCTAACCCAAAGTAATAGAGTTGAAAATATAAGTGTGAGACGTTTTTATTTTTCTCACCCTGTCTTATATAAAATATTAATACTGGGGGTGCCAAAAAATGTATACACATTTTAAGAGATGTTTGCCATAGTCAGAAGTGTCTGAATGCTGATGGTGATCACTCTGAGCACCTCTTGTAATTGCAGAAGTCAAACGTGACTTGTATTCATCTTACTGAGTATTACAATTTTAATACAGTTTTTTCCTTTCTTAAAATGTGTATACATTTCTTGGCACCCTCTGCTCTGTATATCTCATTCCATAAGTTGGGATAAAGAAACTTAGAAGCCGGGCTCGGTGGCTCAGCCTGTAATCCCGCGCTTTGGGAGGCTGAGGTGAGTGGATTGCCTGAGCCCGCGGGTTCGAGACCTGGGCAACTTGGCGAGACCTCATCTCTACAATAAATCAAAAACCAGCCAGGCGTGGTAGCGTGCGCCTGTAGTTCCAGCTACTTGGAAGGCTGAGGTGGAAGAATCGCCGGAGCCCAGCAGGTTGAGGCTGTGGTGACCGGGAGCGGCCACTGCGCTCCAGTCTGGGCGACAATGTGAGACTCCAACTCATAAAAAAAAAAAAAAAAAAAAA
>CAUYQG010094408.1:0-37333 GCA_963574415.1 Tarsius wallacei
GGGTATCTATCTGAGGATGGGGAGACACCTCTTATCAACAAGGGTACCTGAACGAAATATTTTTGTATGCCTAACCCCTAACTGTACCCCACAATAACATAATAAAATAAAATAAAAAAATTAAAAAAATAAAAATAAAAATAAAAAAAAAATAAAAATAAAAATAAAAAAAAAAAAAAAAAAAAAGATTTCCACCCTGCTGGTAGTATCATAACCCTCCTCTTTCTTTTTCCTCTTAGATTCACCTCTATCATTTTTTCCTTTATTTGCCTTATTTCTTAATGATAACTGTTTTTAAATGCTTTTATCTAGTCTACCAGGCTGTCTGTTCCTTCAGGAATTACCTCCCTTGTGTCTGGATCACATTTACCCATCTGTGATTGTTCAATAGTGAGCTGTGGGACCTGCAACAATCCAAACATGCTCTTCCACTCTGCAGCATTTAAAACCAAATAAATAGCCCCTTAATTAATTACTCTTATAATCTACTTTAGTAAATTTTCCTCGGGAAACTGATAATACTGATCTACAAAATGAAACAATTCCTTCACACTACACCCTCTGCTTTCAACAGTTACTTGTTCTTAACCTTCCCCCACACTCACTACCTTCTTGGTAACCTCAAGTCATAGAGGAACTTTCTGTTGTTCCTGCATAATTCTGCTTTTGGAAGGTGGCTTTGAGGCTGGCTTCCTAAATTTGGACTTAATGGAAGTCAGAGCTTGGTCTAATATCAAGGTCCCACCCAGCATTTATTTTTAATTTTATTTTAGCTACTCCAGATAACAAAAACCAAGAGATTATGTCTTATTAGTTTCCATTTCCTTCTGCATCCAGTAAATCAACTCCTCAGGAATTGGATCCATCTCTAAATTCCAGTGGTAATTGTACCTTTAGTAACTGATCTTAGCACAGCCGCTAGCTACCATGGGTGACCATGTGGCCACCCAAGAGTCAAAGGTTCCTCATCTTCCACCCCTCTTTTTCTTTCTTTTCCCAAGCCACATGTTTCCTTAAGCCTGGGCAAATACTCCTTCACTGATACCAATTACTTTAGGGAAAACTCCTAAACTGAATTTTTCTCTCTACTCTCATATAACAATCAGCACAGAAGAGGGCTTCTGTGACCTAATATAGGCGTTTCTCCCCACCACGCAGCAGACACTAGCCGAGTGTCCTCTAACTCAATTCCAACACTATCTACCTGGAGGTAGTGCCAGTTCCCACAAGGCTCGATCCCACAAGGCTCAGTCCCACAAGACCACCCCTCCCCTCCCAGGCACCAGTCACAAGTCCAGGCCTGCAAAACTACTGACCCATCCGCTTTAATATGGGGTTCCCACAACCACATCTTTGGGTTTAATTAATATGCAGGAATGGCTCACAGAACTCAGGGAAACATGTTTACCGGTTTATTATAAAGGATATTGCAAAGGATATGAATGAAGAGGCGTGTAGGGGGAATTATAGAGAAGGCGTGCGGGGCTTCCCTCCCTGGGAGCACTACCCTCCTGGAACCTCCATGTGTTCAGCTACCTGGAAACTCTCCAAACCCAGTTCTCTTGGGTTTTTATGTGTGGGGAGGTGACCGGTGGTCCAGTAAAAGTTCACTAAAAAAATCACTGGCATGAGGCAAGACTAATTAATAGGAGAAGAAACATGCAAATTTTATTTAACATGTATGCATAGGGGCCTTTAGAATGAAGAACCCCCCATTTGTTGATGCCATCTGCATTCTACGTTGCTAGATTTTTCTATTTACAAAATCAGGGTTTTTGAGAGTCCCTAATTTGAGGGATGCTTTCTCTGGTTATTTAATTTATACAACAAAAATATCTCTGATTCAAAGAGAAAATAAACTTACTAAGGTACAGCAGAAATTCCATAGAAACATCAAGTCCAGTAATTTTCTTTGTTATACGAGTATGCTTTCATTAGCAGTATTTTTGTTGAAATTTAATATAAACCAAATAAACACAAAATACACTTCAAAATATAGATTTACTATATGTTCCTTGATTTAAAAAAATATTTCTTGGTAGTAACAGGCATTGTTGGAAATCTTTGTGTTTGAATAGCAAAAGATAGAGAAATCATGACTGTGATTCAAATGAATGGTCTTGAGACTTCATTATTTTAAAAGGTAATAGCATCATATTTTTTTCCTATTGAGTTTATTAGATTTTCTCCATCTCTATGTCCAGCAGAAAATATTTATCATTTTAATAGAAATAAATAAAATGGTTCTACTGGCCCTCAGCATGCCATCAATTTAAGAACAAGCTTGATGTTATTTGGTTATAATGAAATAGAGCCTTTTTGGCCATGATAAAGGTGATACCACATTGGCATTATTCTTAGAAAGATGGATAGAACCGAATGCAATTATAATAATGCTAGGATTATAGGTATTTAAGCCAAGGGAATAAACGTTAAACATATTTAAAAACTGGAGAGTATGTAAGCAATAATTAATGTAAAATGTTGGGCTAAATGTGTGCATTAGGCAGGGACAACATTTCATACAAATAACGTCTGACTCGTATGATTTGATTTGAGTGATGCTGGGAAGAAAGAACACCTATCCAAACACTTACACTCTACCCAAGGGCTCAGGGCTCAGGGTTGCAAAATGGAACCTTGCTCATATTCTCATTGACAGAAATTTTACCACTCCAATGGTTCTGGGATGTCCCCCATAAAAGACCTAGATAGGTAGCTAGTTTTGCTGTCTTGTGTACATCTACCCGGCAGCATGGTTAATGCAGTACCCTCTGGAGCAAACTGCTTTGAATTCTGTTCTGCAACTTACTAGATTTTCTTGTTTGTTTTTTGCCATCTGACCAGTGACTTGAACTCCGTGTGCCTCAGTTTCCTCATCTATAATACAAAAAAAACAATAAAATTTTCCTCTTGGGTTGTTATGACTATTAAATGAGTCAGAGCCTAAAAGTGTTTAGAATATTGCCTAGCACATGGTACCCACTCAATGCTTTGATATTATATCATCACACATTTGAGATAGCATATTATGTAAACAATTTATGAGAATATAAATTAAGCAAACATTCCATTAGTGTTTAACATCTGAGAAGTATCATGATAGGGACAGAAATTCAAACCTTAAGGAATTGAGAAGCCAGTGATTAGAACTTCCTAGTTTCCTTCCAAGGGTTTTCTCTGAGAGTATTAATTTACCACCAAATCTATGATAATAATTGGTGAACCGTGAGTGGTCTAGTCCTCTGAAAGTATGAATTACCCTTACTCATCACTGATCTGGAGATCATCTGATAATTATTCCTTTCCAAGGCTTTCTAGTGAATTCTATGTAGAAGTGAAATTATTACTAGCCTTCCATGTCTACATAAATGTAGAATCTTTCACATCAACTAAAAGACTGTTTTTAATAGCTTTAATCACATTGTCTTAAGCTCTTCTCCACTTCACTCTCTGTGTTTCAGCCACATTGGCTTCTGTCGGTTCCTTAGACATAATATGCTCCTTCGTATCTCACAATCTTTTCACATGTTCCTTCCTCTGTGTGGTGCTCTCTCTCTGTACATCATGTCTGACTTACATCATTTCAGACTGATATTTAAATTTTAACTGCTTAGAGCAATGACCTCTGGTTCCTCAGAATGGACTGTCCCTTTTACATGCTCCCACAGAAACTTCTGTTTTACCTTTAATATCTATCACAAATACAATCACATGATAATTTTTTTGAAGGGAAGGGCATCATATTCACAAGTAATTAGTAGTAATTAAATTATATGCTCCTTAGTACCTAATCAGTAAAAGAAGAATAAGGACAAGAGTGAAGGGAAAGAGCATGAGAACAAGAGTGAAAGAGCAAGAAAGTGAGAGAAAGCTAGATAGAAGTGCAAACATTATTATTATTTTTTTATATTTTTTTATTTTAAAATTGTGGGGTAGAGTTAAGGGTTAGGTATACAAATATTCATTGTGCAGTTACCCTTGTTGATGAGGTGTGCCCCCCTTTCCCCAGGCAGATATTGATTACCGTTAATCCCACCTCCCTTCCCCTCCCTGCCCCGCCCCCCCATAGTTTCCCACCATTGTCAATCCTTTTCTTATAGTATTATGATAGTTGTTCAAGGTCCACTTATGAGTGAGAACATGTGATACTCAGATCTTTGTTTCTGTGAGAGGTCACTCAGTATTATAAACTCTAATTCCATCCAGGTTGCTGCAAAATTCATGATTTTGTTCTTTTTTATGGCTGCGTAATATTTCATTGTGTGTATGTACCACATTTTTTAAATCCAGTCCTCTTTTGATGGACAGCATGGTTGGTTCCATGATCTTGCTATTGTGAACAGTGCTGCAATAAGAAGTCATACGAGCAGCCAACACATACATGAAGAAATGTTCAACCTCACTAGTCATCAAGGAGATGCAAATTAAAACTACACTGAGATACCACCGCCAGTCAGAATGGCCACTATCAATAACTCAAAAAATAACAGATGCTAGAGAGGATGTGGTGAAAAGGGAACACTTCTACACTGTTGGTGGGAGTGTAAACTAGTACAGCCTCTGTGGAAATCAGTGTGGCCATTCCTGAAAGCTCTACAAATCAACCTTCTGTCTGACCTCACAATCCCCCTACTGGGAATATACTCTGAAGAACTCAAATTACTCTATAAAAAAGGTACCTGCACACATATGTTTAGCAGAAACATTTAAATAGTGTAGGTTATTCTATCCACTATTCCGCTTGATGGGTTTGTGACCTAATGACCAGGAGTGGGTGCAAAATGACACGGGAAACCCTGCTCTTTCCTTAGCCTATTGTTATGAGCCAATTGTCTTTCATTGTGGAATGGAATGCTAGTATTTGAACATTTTTTTTTTAAACATCATGGTTCCTTCATACAAGCCAACAACTTTACCTTGTGCTCAGTGAAGAAAAAAATTGGTTCTAAATCTTTAAAAAAATTGACTGTGTTTAATTGGAAGGCACTATTAGTACCTCAGAGTAGCATCTTCTTAGAGAGTTTTTAAAGGGTAATTTGGAGTATGTGTGATTTTTGCTTTTCTTGCTAATTTGTAACCTAACAGACAAAGATCTAATGCTCACTATTTTTGTTTAATATTTTAATCCTGGCCTAAAATATAAGATCTTTAAAGTTAGAAGATATGTCTGGAAATTTTATCATTGTCTTTAGTATATACCAAGATACCTTGACCATATTAGAGTTTAATAAATAAATATTTGTTAAATAAATTAACATTCTACTAATGTTTATAGGATCAATCTATTTGGCAACAATAGAAAGTTTGTACTTCAAAGATCAAGAAGTAGAAGACAAAATTTCAGATCTTTTAAGCATTATGAAAAGCTGGATAGACTGTGTCTCTGTAGAACTCTAAATTAAAATGGCAGAAGAGATAAACATGGGACAGGACAGAGTTCAGTGTATTATGATGAAGACTTACATGCATATGGCAAAATTCTGTTCTTCAGTTCTTTCCCAGCCAAACTAACTGAAAAGCTTACACTTCCCTTATCATTTTAGGTCAAATGAGCCGGACTCGATTTATCATTATGCCAACCCAAGGAGAAGGACGGCCATGCCCCACAGAGCTTACCCAGCAGAAAACCTGCCCAGTGACCCCCTGCTACAGCTGGGTCCTTGGTAACTGGTCTGCATGTAAATTGGAGGTAGGTCACGTAATGACACTTAGAGAAATGCTTCTCAGTATGTCCAAAGCTATTGTCCGTTCAAACCTATGCATTGATGGAATAAATTTCACAGCACCAGGAGTCTGCCACAGTGTATTTTAAATGCAATGGAGAACATGGAAAAAATACAACCAGGTGACTTAACCTCATGCAGAGTGATAATGCTAGGAAAATAAATAGCCATTTATTAAGCACTGATTATAATAGAATGGGTCATGGGTTTTTCAATCTCTTTGGTATTATCAAGAATCCTCTTTTATTTTCTTGGTTTGTTGAGAATATCAAAGTATTTAATTAGACAAAACCCTGATGCTGTAAAAATGCACAGCTTATATTTCTTAAAGAGGCACTTTTAAGCTTAGACAAAATCTTGCATATGGGCAGAAAACCAAAAGTGTATGAAAGTTATATTTTAACATTATTACAAGAACCAAGGTTACTACATTTTCCTCAATGATTACTTTTTTATTGGCCTGAAATATAAATGCCTAGCAACATCATAATATATCACGTACCAAGAGCTTTTGCAGGATCAGCAAAGATCCTCGACTGCATTTTCTCTCTGGCTTTTTGCTAAAGAAAAAAAATACATCGATTTTTTTCACTATGTTCTTATCTTACAGTGTATCTTTCAGTTCATGTTCCAAAGCATATTTTAATTAGGTAACAATAATTTTGATTATGCATTAAGAAATCTGCAGAGTATTCTCATAGAGATGTTTAGTGTTCATATCAGGATGGCACTGTCAGGCAGCATTATTATCTTGCAGAAGTTAAATGCCTATATATTTTAATAGGTCTCAGAGGAACAAAAATGCGTGGTACATTTGTTCAGTCTCGTTTTTACAGAAAATAAGGTAGCCGTGCTAATTAACTAGTTTAGAAGTAACTTAATAGCTTTAAATGTTAATACTTTGTCTACTAGTCTAAGATCTTCTTTGCTAAGTTTTCGGCAATTTTTAAATGCTGTTTGGAATCACTTACAATTACTAAAACAGAGGAAATATTTTTCCTATCATTGTAATTACTTTGACAGAGTAGAGGAAGTAAGTTCTGAGAATTCAGGAAGACATCGCGGAGTTGGGGAGAGGAAAGCTGAAAGTTAGGGAGAAGAGAAAAATGTCAAAGGGAGGGAAGAAGAAGGGACAGAGGACAAACAATGTCTATGTACCAAGTCTTACCAGGCATGCAGGCGTGCAACCACTGCTGTACCTTACTTGCAATTTTTCTTCTTTTTTTCATCTTCTCAGATGTCAGGAGCCTAATTTTTTTAAAAAAAGTCTGCCATAGGGACATGATAGGAAAATGTCAAATGTAATGTTTTACTGTCAAAATTTGAGCTTTCGTAAGAACCATGGGGACAAGAGCAGTGGATAGTGGACATTCTCCCATAGTGGTGCTGGAGATGTGTGGAGGGTTGTGACATCTACTGGAGATACCCAGTTTTGGAGGCCGTGGAGACCCACAAGAGCAGGTGATTGGGAACTTTAGAGCTGCCTCAGAAGTTTAGATGGAGGTAGGTCCCACTCACTGATACTTCCAGTTAGGCAGAAACTCTGGAGTTAGACTTAATCCATTCAAAGCCCTCAATAAACAAGTATATAGTTAATGATTCTGTGGTGGGTGGGCAGTTACCCAAACAGTGCCAATCAACATTCTTCCTCAATACTTTAAAATGGAATTGAACTTGTTCCAATATATTGTAATTAGAAACTCTTAGCTACGACGTTTTGTTCATCTTATGGATAAAGTCAGTCACTCAGAAGTAAGAAAGGACAAAGAAAATGACACACAACCAAAAAAAGCAGAGGCAAAAGAGGAAGGAAAGCATGACGATATCTAAGTTGACATTTTCCTGACTTCTAGCTGCATTCCTACTTTTCCAGCAGCCTAATTGTCAACTCTTTGTGAAATAGATACTACCATATCTTTTAAATAAATAGCCCATTCTTAAATTTATACATAATTGAGTTTCTGGAATTTCTGATCAACGTACATGTGGTTCTTTGCACACAATGGAAGAGTATCTCTCTACAGCTGCATCTGTGCTTCCCCTTGTCCTAGCGTGTCCTCACCTGCCAAGTGTAGATTGTGAACTCATTCACCGAGGGTGGTGATGATACTTAGGTGGCTGCATGCCTTCACAGAGCAGCAACCATAACAAGAGAAGTTTTCATGGAGCATAGTGGATGTGCCAATTCTGTCACTATCTTATGTGGGAAGGAAGTATTTATCCTCAGGCATCACTTTCTTTTTAGCATTTCCTAACTCTTCCCAAGTTCCTCAGCTGCTCACACATATACATATGTATGCTGATAAATCTTGAGGATAGCAGACTCTGGAGTCTAGCAACCTGAATTTTGGTCAAAGTTGTGCCAATTTCCAGCTATGCATCTTTGGCTAAATGTCTAAACTCTCTAAACATCTGTTCTCTTCTTTATATCATGAAAGTAGCCATAGTACCTATTTTGTTGGATTTGGGATAGAAATTAGAGAAGTTATATAAAGTGCTTAGCATAGTAATTGACATAATTTAGGAGCTCAATAAATTACAGTTTCTATTGTAATTTTTATTAAAACTATGGTTATAAGTACTATCTGCCTATCCATGTTTGGAAGAGATGTGAATTTAGTGTACACAAAACCTCCGGTGATCTGGACAGTGGAGAGTTAGTGGAAGAATCCTTGCTGTTAGTGCTTCTTGCTTTAAAAAGGCTGGATCTATTTTCAGGGACTGGCGTGTAAAGTCTTCTTGAATGTGAGTCATGTGAATGCTTCCTTTATGAATGAAATTATTCTGGTGCTAATTTCTCTTCATATTGTGACTTTTGTTGTCAAAGGTATAAGAGATCAAGGTTGAATATGGGCCGGTTACTAGTTACATGCTAGGAGCATATTGTTGTTTGTCTTGGTGTTTAAAGGGATTCCTAGTTTAGGCTGTTACCTGTCATTTCTTCATGCTCAGTCTTGTAGAATGTCAAAACACACACACAACTGTGTGTGATTAGCACAACTCTAATCAATTGCACTTCTGTCACCTGAGGGACCAGATATTGGTACTTTCAAATTCCATACATGTTGCAGTATCTTTAGACTCTTCTTTCCAAGTATATACAAAATCTGATATTCCATAGCAAAACATGCACCTAGACAAGTCTGCAATGAGTCTATCATCTGGAAAAATTAGTTATAAGTGAACATTTTTCCTCTCCCCAAAATTTATTTACAACTGTTATTTTCCACTCTAGGGAATAAGCGTTTACTAGAACATTTGCCTTTAACGAATCTATTGTGAATGGATTTTGAACTTCCAAAAAATTCATTTAGGCTTAAACTTATGGTGCTTTTTTTTAACACAATTTCACAGCAGTCATAGAAATTATTAGAGCTATATGAAATACTGATAACACAAGTGTGGGACTAGCCATCTGCTATAGTCTGAATATTGATGTCCCCCCACCCTCCCTATGTTGAAACTTAACCACCAATGTGGTAGATTTAAGAAGTGGAGCCACTGGAAGATGATTAGATATAAGACTCCACCCTCATGAATGGGATTAATACACTTATATAAGAGGCCCAAAGGAGAAGCTTGTTCTCCCATTCCACCATTTGAGACACCTAGAAACCTCCATATATAAAGAACTGGCAGCCATCAGACATCAAATCTGCTGATGCCTTGATCTTGGACTTCACAGCCTCCGGAACTATGAGCAATACATTCCTATTACCCGGTCTAAGGTATTTTTTTATAGCAGCCTAAACAGACTACCATACCACCTTAGACAAACAAATGACATATAAAATTATATTCCAAAAAGAAAAAAAATAATTAAAAGAAGGCACAAGATCCCCAATTTATGTGCCTCCATAGATTCTTTAGGCTTTCAGTTGTTACAGCTTGAACTCCTCCAAGTTGCATTTTTTTCCTCCCACTATATTTTCGAGTCACAGTTTCCTTATATTAAGAATCTTTCTCAGCAGCCACTTCAGCATCCTGCCCTCTCCAGCAACCTTTCACTGACCTTTTCTTGACACCCAATAGCTGCTGTCACTATGTTTTGGCCTGGTTGGTGCCCAGATGACCCATCAGCTCGTGGATCGCCTGCTCCATGCCCTGGAACACTCGCATGACTGCTTCCACTGACCACTTTGTCCTTCTTGACTCTTGCCTCTGCTCTTGCTACCACTGTTCCAAGGTCTAGGCAATGCAGTTTCTGTGTCCTGCAGTCGGGGAAGGGATAGGAAGGAGAGGAGACTCAGTTTCTCAGTGCCTAGTTGTCAGACTGTCACCTTATGGTGGGTGGGAGCATGCTAGAACAAAGGCTGGGAATTGTGCAGGCCTGAGCCCTCTACTAGGATATTTCTTGCACTTGCTCTTGCTCTTGCACTTGTTCTCTCTTGGCACCACGGCGTCAGCAGTAGTCACTCTAGTTCTTCCACCAACCTCTGGACTTAGTAGAAGCTGAGTAACACAACCTGGAAGTCCATAGGGAATTTACTCCCTAAAGTGAACATTGATCCATGAGAACTGAATCCAAGGAGTTGTTAACATTTAAATGCCTCTCCCACCTTCCCTCTCCTCCCTGTCCCTCATGGATGGTACTGAAGCATGGTGATATCCCATGAGCTGTTTGGAAGATGTGGGTAACCAAGAAAGCAGCCATGCTTGTTTGTGAAGTTGAGGCCAGCTTAGTAACACCCTGCCTCATGTTAGTTTCCCCTCCTTTCCTGTTTCAGTTTTCTTTTACTCTCACTCTTGCCATCCTGGGATTCGCTTCTTAAAAACTTTACCTTGGGCTCTATTTTGTAGAATATCGATGTGAAAACTATCAACTGAAGTTATTCAAATATCCAGTTGACTTCCTTTTGAAGTATGAGCACCTGACTGAAACTGAAGAGAACATACTAATCTCATGAGTGTCTGTCAAAAGTTTTCTTTGTTGATCTATTTATTTCATTTTTATGATTATATTTTCTTGATGCATGATAGATGTATATATGTTTGGGGTACATTGATAAGTTAATACATTCACATAATTTGTAAATGGAGATTCCATTACCTTAAATAATTGTCTTTATGCTGGAATTATTCAAATTATTCTCTTCTGACGATTTTGAAATGTAAAATAGATTATTGTAAGCTATAGCTTAAGCTAAAGCTTACTGATTTGTCAAAACTAGATTTTATTTTGCTTATTCTACTTTATATTTGTACCCGTTAATCAACCTCTCTTCACGCCCCTATCACCTCTACTTTTCACAGCCTCTGGTAATCACCACTCTACTTTTTACCTTTATGAGATCTACTTTTGTAGCTCCTTTGTAATGATATTTTCCTGTGCTTGGCTTTTTTTTAACTTAATGTAATGACGTCCAGTTCCACCCATTTTGTTGCAAATTACAGAATTTTGTTCTTTTTTATGGCTGAATAGTATTCCATTGTGTGTGTGTGTGTGTGTGTGTGTGTGTGTGTGTGTCCCATAGCTTCTGTGTTCATTTATCTATTGATGGTCATTTAGGTTGATTCCATATTTTTATTATTGTGAATAGTGCTGCAGTAAACATGGGAGTGCAGATATTTCTTTAATATATGAGGAGGACCCCAAAACCACAGAATTTATTCGTTAAAAAATTGTATATTTATTCTTACATGTTTAAACTTCAGTCACCTTCCAGGTACTCTCCACTTGACAAAATACACCTACCATGTCACTCTTTCCTCTGCTCAAAACAGTTTTGAACTCGTCAATTTTGATGCCTTTTAGCTTCTGCCATTTTTTGTTTCACCTCTTTGAAATCAGCAAAACGTTTCCCTTTGAGGATTTTTTTCATTCAGGGAAACAAAAAAAAGTCACTTGGAGTGAGATCAGGTGAATAGGAAAGGTGGGGCATGGGAGTCATGTCATTTTTGGTCAAAAACTGCTGAACACTCAGCAAGGTATGGGCAGGTTGTCTGTGCAAATTACTCATTATGAAATGGGGCAAATGTGTTTAAAGAATCTCAACCAAAAAAAAAAAAAAAATTCACCAAAGCCAAACACAGTCTTTCACCACAACACTAGCTAGTGCACTGATGGGCTCCTAGAACTTACCTAGCAGAGGAGACCTGTACTACAAGGGACCCACGTTCCAAAAAATAATTCTGGGTTTTTAGGTCCCCTCTTGTATTGATTTACTTTCTTTTGGAGATATGTATATATATAAAATATTTGAGGGTGCCACAAAAGTATACACATTTGCAAATGTCATACTTAATATGTGTATACATTTTTTGGCACCCCCAAATGTGTGTGTGTGTGTGTGTGTGTGTGTGTGTGTGAATAGTGGAATTACTGGATCATATGATAGTTCTATTTTTAATTATTTTGTGGTATCTCCATTCATTTTTTTATATTACCTGTTCTAATTTGCATTTTCACCAATTTTGTATAAGAACTCCTGCTTCTCTATATTCTCACCAGCATTTATTGTTCTCTGTCTTTTTGATCATAGTCAAAAATTTTATAGTAGAAAACCTTTTATCAGACAGATGGTTGGGCCAGATAACCACTAAGAGCTTTCCCATTCTAAGCTTCTGTTTCTGTAAGACAAAATTTTTCTACTTGCCTAGAGTATCTTAGTGAGAGTGATATGAAATATCTTTAAGGAACATTATTCAGCACAGAGGGCATGCTGGGAAAACAACTTTTTGTGGTAATAGAGAAAAACAGTGTTTTCCTGGAAACCCCATCCTAATCCATATGAGAATATACTGAACTCTATAAAAAAAAAAAAGGCAAAATAAAAGAGAAATTTATGCCCTGCGGCTTTACATGTTTCCATGGGAGATGATTATAGACTAGGTGATTTTACCTACATACACCTAGACAAATTATGCATTGTTTTCTTTTTAGTCTATCCTGGCTGACTTTCAAAATGAATTCTCATATTCTGGGTACATAATTTCCATGGCACATTTCTACTTCTATCACCTCTAAAAGTATTGCTCAGTGATGCTTCATTGTCATCAATTGAGAGATAGTTCCTAAGAAGAGAAAGCTGTCGAAATATGTGACTATGGTCTTCTTAGGCAAGTGGTGGCAGGAGCCAAAACTTTGAAGATGCTAATCATTTGGGTAATTCTAAAAGCATCTCCTCATCTCACAGGGTGGAGACTGTGGGGAAGGAGTCCAGGTCCGTAGCCTTTCCTGTGTGGTCCACAATGGTTCACTATCTCACGCAGCTGTACGTGTGGACGATGTACTGTGTGGAGAAACACCCTTTCAGGACAGCATCCTGAAGCAACTGTGTTCTGTGCCTTGCCCAGGTATGTAATTCCAGAGACATGGAGTGCCCTTCATGGTGATCTTTTTGTTTATTTTCCTCTATTGCTTTCTTTTTTTTCTCTGGAGTATTCTATCTCATCAAAATTGATATTTTTAATTCATTCATTTTAAAATATAATTATCACTTTGGAGCATCCTACTCTTTTGATGGATCCAAAGTGGCAAAAGCAAAAAAAAATACATGGGATTTTGAAGTAAAGGCTAAGTTAGAATCTTGTCTCTATCACTTCACTGGTGTTTTACCTGGAGCATATAGTCCAGCCTCTTTGAGCAATGTTTTCTTTATCTCAAAACTATGGTGATGATAGCTAACTAAACAATACCTAGCACACTAGCCAGCTCTTAAAAAATGTTGCCTGAATCTGTGAATGGATGAATCCTAGATGATGGCTTGGTGGGTATCAGGAAAGCTGTGAGTTTGTGAAAGCACTCTGTAAATAGTCAAGTGCTATGTAAATGTGAAGATCATTACTAGTTACATAAAATATATGAATTTATTTTAATCCTGGTAACACAACTTAGTTTGTGTGACATAAGTTTAAGATGACTTAAGTTATCCTTATGATACAGTGTGAAGTATATTTATATGTATCTACATGTCATACATATGCTGTGTGTATACAAATACATGTTATATATAATATATGCACACAGATTATAACCATAAATGTGTGCATATATACAACTTATGTATAGAAAAATAAATATATGTAAATTATATAGAGAAATGGTCAGAGTTTTAAATTAAATATTACAATTAAAATTAAATATAATATTTAGTCCAAAGATATTTTATTTCAGTGGCCTACTTATTCTCTTTAATATGGTTTCTGTGAACATCCATCTTACAATGTTATGCTGATCTTTGAAAACTGAGTTATTATAATCCTTACATCTCCCTTTTAAAAATTTTATTATCACTAGCAGACACAGGTATTAGCAATCTAGTCTTTGTCACTCTCTTATTAAACTAAATTAAACTATAAATTACTTCGTCATTCTTAGCACTTCCTGATTGGAAAATTGGCCAAAATAAAATGTGTAATATCTAGAACCTGCCCACATTACTGCAAATGTCTGTATGAGCCCCATTCACGTAAATATCAAGTGCCAGTTTTCATGTTTCCCCTGCCCTGTACTGCATGACTGTCTAGGAGACTGCCATTTGACGGAATGGTCAGAGTGGAGCACGTGTGAATTAACCTGCATCGATGGAAGAAGTTTCGAGAGTATGGGCCGCCAATCTAGGTCAAGGACTTTTATAATTCAGTCTTTTGAGAACCAAGACAACTGCCCCCAGCAGGTTCTTGAAACACGCCCCTGTACAGGTACCAAGAGCACTTTTCAATTCTTCAGCCTTGATTGATCAATGCTTATTCTATCTTTAAGTGAGGTGTAATAGAATGTTGTTATCATATTTACTTGCAGGAGGCAAATGTTATCACTACACATGGAAAGCAAGTCTTTGGAACAATAATGAACGAACTGTATGGTGCCAACGTTCAGATGGCATTAATGTCACAGGTATTCTTGCCTAAGACTCATGTGGGCACTTCAAAAGGTCTCTGCTGTTTGTGAGAAGAATTAGCTTACAAATTATAAGCAAAGAATGACAGGCAGGTGGTTTAGATGTTCTTCATGACAAATTTTCATTAGACCTTTGCATCTTAGAAAGCAAACAATTCTAACTGAAGACCTACAAGATATTAGACAATTTAATATAAGCTGAAACGCAAGAACATGTTCTAAAATATTATGATCTGAGATAAAGACTGAAAAAGACTGACACTAATACAATTTTAAATCACGTACCTTCTCAGTAAAAAGTTTTTGAGGACATACCTTAGCATGTATTTATAAACTACTATACTGATATATTATGTTATACAACATACTCAGAAATTGAAACTAAAAGGGTCATTAATAAAGATAAATGTAAAAATTAAAATATTCTATGTGTTAAAAACGTTTCTAATAGTGCAGAAATACTTTTATGCTGTGACTTATAGATGCTTGTATCCATGCACTGAAAGCTTGGGTTTTAAATATCTTGCTAATCATGATTATTATTTAATATCTAAATATAGATTGAGGGAAGGGCTCCATATTCATGATAATGGGTACCATTTGAATTGTACAAGTGATCTTTTGAATAACTTTTTAAGTTTTTAAAAATGTTTTCTTGTCAGAGCAAATTAAATTGTCATTATTTTTACTTAGTAAGAGCTTATTCAAGGGCTAGGGAAAGTGTCTATAGAAATAGAGGAATTGCCAGCTCCTCCTTTTTCTTGTTTACCTGCTCTTGCATTGTTGATACTCCTTTTAATCCATACAATAATTTATTTTTAGTTACTTTTCCATTTTGTAAGTTGTTGATAGAACTAATATGCAATAGTCTGCTTAGCCAGAAACACAGAAAGCATCATATTCTGCAGTATGCTGAGAGTTCACACACTGGCAGGGTTTTTGCTGTCAATTATCTGCATGGAGTTCCTCCTGCACAGTGTGTAACATATGGCTATCAGCCATATAAGTTCAGGTCACCAGTATCATCTGATAAGTATCATTAGAGCTCAATTTAATTATTAAATTACAAAAACATGTTATATAACCTTCATAAATTCCAATATTTTCTTTCCAATTCCCAAGACCACTCCTTTCCCTGAGGTATCTAGTTTAGAAATCATTGGTTTAAATAATGGGACTCCCTCCCCCAGCATAATTGGAAGCAACAGGGCTGTGTGGTTACTGCCACTAACACCCAAATTATCAATTTCGCACCTAGGTGCTAATTCTGAATTGTGAGTTTTCCTGTTTTTGTTTTTTATATTTTTGTGTGGATTATTTGCGTTATGTTTTCAAGTAACACTGAGAATTTAGCAGCTTCATTCCCAAATAAAATACAGGTTGACTGTTCCCTGTTCTGCCTTAAGCCCAAGACTTTTTGCTAGCTACAAAATGATAAAATATAATTAGTTGACTGTTAAAGTTATCCAAAGCCTAGAACCTATAAACGCTACAAATACTATATAAATGCTATTTAACTAGTTCTCTTGAATGATAAGTTAACTTCTTAGACAAATTGTCTCTAGGCTTTTTCCCATGTCTCTTTTACTGTGTCGAATTCAGCAAGGCACAACTACTATGTAGGTGATTTTCTAATTATAGATACTTGTGTTATGTCATCTATTTACCCAAAAATATTTACTAAGCAGCTACAAGTACTGTGTCAGAGGTTTGGTTGTCCCTCATAAAACTTATATATTTCACTTAAAAATATGTGTGGGGGCCTGTATGTGACTCTGTGTATATGTATTCTGGTTGATATACAATTTAAAATGCCACCAAAGTATTTAATGCCATAGTCCCATGAATTGATTAGTGGCATTCTTTTGGCATTTATTGGGTTGTTGGAATCAGCCTAGTGCCCAGCTGGAGTGCTCAAAAGCTGGAGCAATGTATACATAGTTCTGGAACACGTGTGTTCTGCTCCTGAACTTAAATTGAGATTTTACTAATTCTTCTACTGATCCTGGCTCTCATAGACTTTGCACTCAGGCATAGCCATGTTATTGAATCACGTGACCAATGAGCAGGTAAAAAATTTTCACTGCAAACAGCCAGCCTCTATTACCAGAGCCTCCCGTTTGAACCAAAACATCATGGAGTAATCAATAAAATAGGACTGGAACCAGTAATGGCAAATGAATTAAAAAATAATAATAATGCTGTTACAAAGAGGCCAGTGCCACAGGGGGAAAAAAATACCAAAAAATTACAAATGTTTACCACAGAGAAATCTGCAAACGATCGTGGGCTTTTCTTTGCAGGAGGCTGCTCCCCTCAGGCCCGTCCTGCTGCCATTCGGCGGTGCATTCCAGCCTGCAGAAAACCTTTCTCCTACTGTACACAGGTGAGTCATGTGCTAGAGTCCTAACTGCTGTATTTTACATATGCAGTCAGATGTTTGTCTGCTGCAACCCAGGCAGCAGTTCCACGTACCCATGATACCATCTAGAGGCATTTGCAGGAGTAATCACAGCTATTAAGAATATCTGGGCAGGACCATGTATTAAGGAAAGTAGTCTTTTTTCTATAAATCTGTCTTCAGCCAAACCTGTCTTTCAGAGACCTAATTTATATTAGCTCTGTTTACCAGTAAGGGCTCTCAGTTGATTTATGTCTTCTTTCTTAAACTTTCATATACCTAACCTATTTTGAAAGGTGTTATAAATGCTGTTCATGTTGCCTCACGTATGTAAAATTTATCACATTATGATTACTATAGTGTGAATGCATTTTTAATTCATTTTAAATAAGCTGAATATGTGACTATGACTGAAAAAAAGTGTATATGTATTTTTTATGCATAAATCGTACTCCCCCATCTTCTCTTACAGCTCCCATCTACCACAGCTCAGGAATTAATGCAAAATGTATAATGTATTCTAATCAATAGCATTCATAGTGTGCAGTGGATATATAATTTTTTTAAGTTATGCTGTCTTTCTTAAAGAAACAAGTTTCTTCTTATATTGTGCTCATTGCAAAATGACTTGATTAAAAAAAATTCAAGCACTCAACCTATTTTTTTGTTATTCTATTTGAAGGTAGGTTAATTATTTATCATAAAAGAGAGTGGTTAAGCTTCTAGAGGGGCATATGAGGAAAAGAGGAGGAAAACATCAGAGCAACTTTGCTTGGTCTAATAATGTTTTCAGGTAGAAGTTGTAGCTTTCCACCAATTCTCTGGATGCCCTCTTTATTAAGCATAATTTTTTTCCTTGACCCCTTGGAATATATGACTGGCTGGTTCCAACTTTTCTCTCAGGCTAACAATACAGATGTATCTTGAAAAGACGGTTTTGATAACTGAGCATATACAAATTTTCTTAACTACATCTCTCAATTGAACCCTCTGATACCTCCAATTAAAGCCAAACAAAAATATCATATTTATATGTCTTTTTTTTTTTTTTTGGAATTGGAGTCTCACTCTGTCACCCAGACTGGAGTGCAGTGGCACGCTCCTGGCCACCACAGCCTCGACCATCTACTGGGCACCGGCAATCCTTCTGCCTCAGCCTTCCAAGTAGCCAGAACTACAGGCACGCGCCACCACGCCCATCTAATTTTTGATTTATTGTAGAGACGAGGTCTCGCCAAGTTGCCTGGGCTGGTTTAGAACCCACGGACTCAGGCAATCCATTTGCCTCGGCCTCCCAAAGTGCTGGGATTACAGGCTGAGCCACCGAGCCCGGCCTATTTGTCATTATTATATGACCATAACTAAACTATAGGTAGTTAATTATGATATATGCTTTTGTGATCTTTTCCCTTGTGTTGAAGATTGAGGTCCCTTGTTTACTTTTGTTATCTGTTGCTACTCAAAGTCACGTGTTCAGTCAACAATTGATGACCTAAGTAAAGCTGGCTGGTTGATGAGGGTTGGTACAAGAGGCTATGTGAGGCTAAGTTTCCTTCAGAAAATGCTAGATAATTTGCTTTAGCCAGTGTCATAATAGTAAAGACACAGAGATTCATAATCTTATGTTTATTCTTTTCCATTCTTCTCTATTGTCTGTATGTTTGCTGGAAGAAGAGCAATAATTTTCAGGTTCACTTCCAGAGACAGATAAAAGTCCTTATCTATCATGCCTCAGTATAGTCAGCTTCTTGGCGACGTTCATTCTAGGTAAAAAGGACCGGGCATTCACAGGCAAATATAAAGGGCATTGTCACAACGCCAACTAGGGATGTGATGTGGTGTAACATTTGGGTTACTACAAGGAAGGAGTCATTTAGATAGATAGACACATCCTTCTCTTGGGCACGTGCCTTTGGTGAAGTATTCCTCCCCCTCCTGAGGTGACTTCCTTGAGTGCAGAAGTAAACCTGCGAGCAGTTAACTAATTTGGGCTAAGTAGTGGTCAATGGTAGAAAGTGAAGGAGGCATTGAGCACCTGGGGTAGTGACAGACCTCAAAAAACACATGCCATGGAGAAGGTATATACAAAATCCTTGTTGCTTTGCTTCTCAGTAGGAAGGGCATGTTGGAGCGAGTGGGCAAGAATCTGAAAGACTGGGGGAAGGAAGCAAAGATAATTTGATTAAATACCATAAACATCTCTATAAGAAAGGAAAAGACATAGTTAATTCACTCTATTCACAAAGAACTGTGATTTCCCATTTGGAAAGTGTCAGAATTGTAAACACATTCGAAAAACCTGACAATGTATTTAAGGGCTGATTTTGGAATCCAAAAAGATGAACTATGTATTTGATTTTCATCTCATTGGTAAGTCCGTTCCTCAAAACGCTAAATTGTCATGACATATAGTGTAAATACTAAGTGATTTTAACATTTAGATTGTTCTTTATTCATCTGTATAACTCACTGTGTAACCATAAAAGTATTCTTTGTGCTGTAGGGTGGAGTCTGTGGTTGTGAGAAGGGGTATACAGAAATAATGAGATCAAATGGTTTCCTGGATTACTGCATGAAAGTCCCAGGCTCAGAGGATAAAAAAGCAGATGTGAAAAACCTTTCTGGGAAAAACAGACCTGTGAATTCAAAAATACATGATATTTTTAAAGGATGGTCTCTTCAACCACTTGATCCAGGTGTGTCTCCGTAGTGAGTAAGAAATAACTAATTTTTTTCATATTTTTATCACTGCTTATGATGAAAAGATAGAGGGAAGGAGAAAAGAGAAGAAAGAGGCAATATGGTTTAGTTCAAGATTTATCAAATTTGAGTATTGTGTGATGCATTGTTCCCTGTAAGTGTAAAATGTTTTCATGGATTGTTGGGTATAGGTCTGGCAATCTATTATTCTTTGAAAATATCTTTTAATTGTAAATTATCTTTGTAAAAGAGTCTGCTTTAATAACTGAATGTGTATGTATAATTAAAATTAAAATAAAAAATGAAATAGGATCTCAGAAACTTTCAGGAAATGTCCAGAGACCCAATTTGGTTTGAGAAGCGCTGGTGACACGGTAAAGAGCATCAGTTTCAAAGGCAGGCAGACTTTACTGGCCCTATGGCTTAGAACATACCTGTTTTATGACTCAACTTCTCTGTACCTCAGTTTCCTCATTTATAAAATAATCTAGTAGCATCTGCCTTGTAGGATTGTCATGGGTATTACAGAATGCCAGGTCTGTAGGGCTCAGTAACTGGTGCTTATTAAGGGCAGGAATGAGCATTTTTCAGATCCTTTTTGTATATCTTGTGAGTCTGTGCTGGCTGGTTGTGTGGCATGAATTATCTCATTATCTCTTTCAACCTGAAGGGATGTTTTCATTCCGTTTGAGAGATTAAGAAACTGAAACTGGCAGTGCAGACTAATTTTACCAGGGTCACACCACTAGCAAGTGGCAGAGGAAGGTTTTAAAGGCAGGTCATCAAGGCCTTTATGCACCACTGGGCACTGCTTCCCACTTTGTAAAATAGAAGAAGAAGGCAGGAGTTTCTGTGTCTAGCATACATACCTCTTTTAGGAAGCAAGATGCTGTGAATGACTGAGCAAAGCAACATAGCTATGGGGTATGGAAAGGAAGAGACAGACAAGACTCAGGCAAGTGTACCCTGGGAACTTTTTTCCAGACCCTAGGCCTTGGCTGTACCCAAAGTGCCTTGATGGCATGTTTAAATGAAGCAAAATTCAGATTTCAGGCCCAAAGGAACCTGGGGCCTGCCATGTCTTATTCAGCTTTCGATTCCCCTGTGTGTTTGGGAATGCCAAAGGTGTTTAAAAACATTTCATTTGTTTTGTGACTAAATTAGAAGTATATTGAAATTTGAGGGAAGCATGATAGGAAATGTGAGCCAGTTAACCCATTGCTTGTGGACCAGTTTCAGAAAAAGAATTAAGGTGAGGTTCCAAAGAAATGAGTCTTTAAATCTACAGGTGAGGCCCTTAATCTTTAATTCATGGATGGACTTTGGGGGTATAATTAAAGCATCAAAAATATCATGTGTTTGAGTATATGTATGTGTGTGTGTGTGTGTATAGATACACAAATGTTTGCGTACATACACACGTATATTCATATAAAATGCCGTATACATGTATATATTTGTGTGTGTCTGTTTGTGTGTGTAAATATATATTTAGTCTGGGAGAGAGTTTACAACTTTCATTAGATTCTCGTTGTGAGAGTGTAATTGGAGAAACCTCTCAGGAAGACAGTGAGGCAATTCTAACATATCTTCCTTCATACATTTTGACCTAAAATGTTTCTCCTAGGAATGAATCATAGAGTTATACACACATATACCAAAATAAGTATGTAGATGGTTATTTGTTACATGATTGCTTGTTGAGGTAAATGAGTGGGAACAGTCTAAATGGCCACAAATTCTGGAAAAACAAAAATATAGTCACTGTTGAATGGTATCTCATAGTAATACTAAGAAGAAGTAGACCTGTTTTTATGAACTAGCACAGAAGTATTTCCAACATATATTGCTTAGTGAAAGAAAAAGTACAAATCAAAGTAAATGATATGCACCTTTCGCATCCTTTTAAGAACGTGTACGAATTTGTATTTACGGGTGTTCAGATGCTTGCCTGTGCAGAGAAAAACTGGAGAGATTCCTGAGGAATGTGGTAACAGTGAAAGGTCCTGAATAGTGAACTGAGATGGTGGTGGGAAGACTTATTTCTCACTGTATCTTTTAAAATAATTTGAAGTTTTATATTATCCTTTATAACATTATAAAAATATATTAATTATTTTTTCAGTAACATGGCTTAAAGGTCATGGACCGTCACATGCCTCTACACTGGGGATTTAAAAGCACTGGATCCTCCTAATACATCAACCCTATGAGGTTTTACGGGTCATAAAATATAAGGAGCTTTTTCACTCAGGAAAAACTGGAGGTTTTTTTCTATGTAAAAACTTGAAGTAGGGAATTTAATCATTAGTGTTTCAAATAGATTAGAATCAAAGCTTTGGTTAAAGTTTTATGACCATAGAAAAATATCATTAGCACACTGAACCTCATTCTAAAATCTGACTGAGGCTTGAAAGTGTCCTGTAAGCAAAAACTATGATAGGTAGCTGTAACATAATTGAAAGTAATTGTGATTTTATTCAAAACAAGTGTAGTTTACAATGGATTTTGATTGTTTTTCATCCCACAGAAGCTTTTTGAATAAAATACTAATGTGTATTTTGGACCTACAGTTATTTACATTCATGTAGTATAATGAATCTCTGTGTGTGTTTCTTTCAGAAAGGAATGCAATTCCTTTGGGATACTGAGGCATTGCCTTGTCAGTTCTGTTCTAAGTTTAGTTGGCTATACGTGCACATAAAATTGAGCAAAAACATTAAATTGACAGAAATAACTTAAGTTTCTCTATCACATATAGAAAAACCATACATACACTCACACTATATCTTACATAGAGTAAAAGTCATAAAATAGATAAGAATATTTAGTTAATTTATTTTTAACGCTAGTAGATATCAAATCCAAAATAATGTGTACTTTTACACACATGGTCATAATTTTACAGTAATGTGGTTGAATTAACTTGTTTGGTAATATGATTTTTGTTCACCCAATATCGTTCTGGAAGCAGAACCATTGAAAATGAACATATTCGTTTTTGTTTGTTTGTTTGTTTTTGTATGCAGAGTTGTCTCTTGATTATAATTTTCTTTGTTCTTTTTATATTATCAAATGTTCTGTGATATTTTTTATTACATGTGTAAGATTACAAACACCTTAAAATAAGTTCAAAAATAGCCTGCAGATTGACTCAATTTTGTAAAATAATGATTGCCAGTGTTTGGCATTGTAAAACAAATGTGATTAACCATCGTATATTTTACATTTTCACCTGCTTTTTTTCTTTTGACATTTGATAATTGTCACCTATGAGTATTCTCACTTATGTTTATGACTTATGGAAGTCTCAGATGAAAAATAAAACATTCAGCAAAATAAATGTTTTGGTTTCAGGTATTTACAACCTAGTGCTTTTGAGGGCTAAAAATCAAACTGTAGTGCAAGTTGTTTATAACTCTAAAAGTCCATGAAAAGTGGTACCAGGTAGTATAATTTCAAGTTTGTTTTTTTCACAGACATAATTTCCATTAGGGAACCCGTATTCCTATGATGTTCCAAGAGAGAACCTTGCCAATTCCTCATTATATCTGGCAATTTACAGAGTATGCTAGAACAGTGGTCCCCAACATTTATGAGACCAGGGACTGTGGAAGACAATTTTTCCACAGACTGGGGAGTGAGGATGGGGGAATGGTTTGGGGATAATTCAAGTGCATTACATTTATTGTACACTTTATTTCTATTATTACTTTTTAATATATAAGAAAATAATTATTATTATAAAATTATTATTTTGATATGAGTCTGCAAGCAATTGATTTATTATGATCTGTGCAGTCAAACCTCACTGCTAATGTTAATCTGTATTTGCAGTTGCTCCTGAGTGCTAGCACCACCACCTCAGCCCTACCTTACATCATCAGGCATTAGAGTCTCATAGGATCATGCAGCCAAAATCCCTTGCATGGGCAGTTCACAATAGAGTTCACGCTCCTATGAGAATAGAATGCTCCTGCTGACCAGGCAGGAGGTGGAGCTCAGGCGGTAATGTGAGTGATGGGGAGCGACTGTAAATACAGATGAAGCTTCACTTGGTCCCTTCCGTTCACCTTTTGCTTTCCAGCCCAGCTCCTCACAGGCTGTGGACCCATATCAGTCCATGGCCCGGGGATTGAGAACCCCTGTGCTACAGCATGCTAGATTCTGCAGTCAATTGCACAGTTGGCTCAACTGCAGGAAATCATTTCAAGTCCAGAACTAATGGTCAGCTTGGGATTGTCAGATACTATGTTACCCTGTTTCTTAAATGCTACAGACTTCTGTGTGCTAAGTTTGTTATGTTATCTCTATTTTAAACAGATGGCCGAGTAAAAATGTGGGTTTATGGCGTTTCAGGTGGCGGTTTTCTCATCATGATTTTCCTAGTATTTACTTCCTACCTTGTTTGGTAAGTACTAATTAGTAAAATGCTTATATTCCACAGTTTTATGGATGACATGCTATACTAAAAGAAAACGTATGTTAGGATCCCTTGAGACCACAAATAATCTCTAACAGTAGAATGGCTGAATAGTTGAAACAGGGAATCATTATCTTTATTCTTCCTATTTGAAATAGCATTTTTAAACTGGTTTTTGGATGATATCAGAAGGTACAAAAGGCAAATAATTAGTCAGGAATTTCCCATTTTAATATTCCGATTTAGATCAGTAGTTTTCAGCCCTGACAACACATTGATATCTCCTAGGGACTGACTCTTGAGACCCACTCCCCCAGAGATTCTGATTTAATTAGTTTGGGGTTTGTCTAGGTCATCTGGATGTTTAAAAGCTTCCCAGGTAATTTTAATCTGTAGCCCAGGCAAAGAAAACAACTTTAGGTAATTCTAGTTCTTAAATCTTGACCGGTTGGGTTAAACTGACCAATTGGTTCAAAGAACCTGTTCGTGTATTTTAAATAGTAGTGCCAGGTATTTATCTATGTTGACCCACTATGAGAGAAAATTTAACTGACTGTCAATTTCAGAAACCCCCTTTTGTAAGTGACTAGTTCCTGAAAATCTATTACTTTCAGAAGATTCTAATTCATTTATTGTATGAATATTATGTTAGTTGATGAGCAGCTCTCTTAAACCAGACAGAAGTCAGTATAGTTGACCTTTGAACAATGTGGGATTATGAGCACTAACTCCAAATGAGGTTGAAACTTTGAGTGTAATTTTTCAGCATAATTCTGAGTATAATTTATGAGTGCATTTTTGCTGTGGTACAAAAGTATAATTATTAGCAGCCCACTGTTGAACAGAAGCCTTGCCAATAACAAACATAGTCAAATAAACACACATTTTTTTATGTTATATATACGATATACTGTAGTCTTTAAATAAGATAAGCTAGATAAAAGAAAATTTCATTATGAAAATTATAAGAAAGAGAAAATATGTTTACTATTTATTAAATGCAAGTAGATCATCATAAAGTTCTTCCTTGTCATCTTCACATTGAGTAGACTGAGGAAGAAAAGGAAGATGAGGAGTTTGTCTTACTACCCCAGATGTGGCAAAGACGGAAGAAATTCCACATATAAGTGGACCTATGCAGTTCAAACCTGTGTTGTTCAAGGATCAACTGTACCTTTGCATGTTTTCAAGTATGCTAAGAGCATTTTGTTAACTTTTTAAGTAGAAGTTTCAAAAGATCTTTAAAAAAAAATTTTATGAGATTTGAGTGTTACTTCACCTTTTTTTTCTTCTAATCAAGATATGTATATTCATCATGTGCCTCATAGACTAGGTCCTTGAGAATTCTAACCCACCTTTGAATCTTGACTCTAACCTGGTCTTTGTATATCTAGCCTCAAATTTTGCTTCCAAGGCTACATAGGTTTTTAAATCTTTGCTTTTGGTCAGTGAAAGTCAGTGCAGAAAATAAGATGACTCTAATTCTCTTTGACACCAATAGTAAAAGAAAATGAATCCCTAGAAACTGAATTTCTATTCAACTAGCATTCCCACATTGTTGTAGTGAAAAATAACATCTTCAGCTAGTCAATTCACCCTATAATCAAATGATTTGACTAATTTTTATGTTTGAATTTGTAACTTTGCCAATTATTGTCTAGATCCAGTCTTAATGAGCAAATATGAAGTTGAAAGCTTTGTATGAAGTTCAGAGTGACAGGAAGCGTTTGCCACCAGAAAAGATTAAAATGAAGGGAAAATATATTGAATCCCAACAGAGGACATTAAGGTTTGGCAGATGGGAAACTGTTCTCAAAGCAGTCAATGGGCCAACACAGTGTAAGATAATCAGATAGTCTATTTGTCTATAAAAGCTTGGATGAGTTCTAGCTGATAATAGCCACATCCCCAAATCCAGATTCTAAAAATTAACATGTAATAGCACATAAATTTTGCCTTTTTACTTTTTCTCCTTCCCCTCCAAACTAAAAACATGTTAACCTTTATCCGTTTCTTCAGTAACAAATATGTATTAAGGTCCCTTCTTTATGACTCTAGCTCTGGGAATTAACTACATCTCTGAGTTCTGGTAACAAATAATTTTCTAGAAAAATGTCTAAATATAAAATAACAACAGAATTTCCCTTTATTTTTTCAGAGTCCAATTACTTAATTATTTAAGCACATTATTTCTCATGTCTATTTTTTCATCATTCCCAATGCCTGTTTTTAATAATGGCCTTTTTCAAGTAGCACACTAGCTCCGTATTTGGACTTGTCACACATGCTCCATTTTGCATTCTACAGCCAGATTAGTCTTTCTGAAACTTAACTCCAGCTGGTCAGCCCTTCTCCCACTCACACATGAGCAGTGGCTTCCTGTTGACAGCAAAACTAAAGTCATGTTCTGGCTGTCTAGCCCAATTGACTAAAGTCTTCTACAACTGGAGCCCAAACAACTCTCTGAGCTGTACCTACTACTAATTTTGTGTTCCCTGGACAGTTTGGTGTGTTGTGTAGACCCAAACATAATTAAGCCTTCATTTTCCACTGATGAAAATTAAAAAAAATAAATTGACTTTTTAAATAAACTTTTAAAATTTAGATAAAATAGTAATTTTCTATGCTAATATTTTAATCAATGGACTTAATTATACAGTCCCATAATAATGTTATATAATATGTTAATAGATATAAAATAGTCATTTTCTCTAATTTTATATTCAACACAGTTTTATTCAACAACCACGTCTGTCTTTTAGATCGATCACTTTATCACCACTTCAATCTTTCTTCCCACAATCAAATTCAGTTTCAGGCTTACCGTATTCATTTTCATACAAGTTGTTTGAGACATAACACTTCCTTGAACGTGTTTGTGCTGCTGTTTCAGAGGTTTTTTCTTAGCATCCAAGTACCTATCTACATATATTAGGAAAGATAATATTTTATGTGTCCTGTGTGTATGTTCATGGCTTTCACCTAAAAAAAAAAAAAAAAGCTTTTTGTATAACAAACATAGCCCCTCATCATATAAAAGATTTTATAGGGGTTGAATATGAGAGAATGCTTTGGAGAATAATCTTATATTAGCATACCCCTTCTGTTTTCTCAAGAAGGCTTCTGTTTCCATGATTTACTCCTTATACCTCAATCATCTAGAATGACTTTTTCATTGCTCACTATTGGCACTCTACCAATTTTCCCAGTACGATGCAAACACCAACATTTTCCTTGTCAAGCAGTCTAGAATAACTTGTTTATTTCTCCTTTCTTGTGGCATTGACTCCATGTTGGTATTGTAGTTATTTATATAAACATATTCCTCCTCTGCCAAACCCCAAAGACTCTGGGTGGGGAGAGGTATGACTATGCTGTATTGATTTTCTTTTTTAGAGTGTGAATTTGATAACTATTTATTGAACAAATCAATAAGTGGATATATAGGTGAGTAGATTTGTAAAGACTAATTTATTACCCATGAGTTTCAGAAAAAGTATCTAGGAAAAAATCTAGTGTTTATATATCAGACATTACATACAATGCCTTATTCAATCCTCATCATAGTATAATAAGGTTTTGCTATTTCCATTGCCATCTTAAAGAGTGAGTAATTGGTCCTCAAAGAAAGTAGATAACTTTTCTGAAATCTTCATTCTGGTGGAATCAACTCCAGGTTGACCCGTCCCCAGAGTGCATGCTCTTTCTATTGGTCTTTGGGTCTCCATAGTTTCCCTCTCTTGAGCGATCTCCAAAACTCTTGAGACTCAATACTCAATATAATGTCTACAGCTTTACATTTCTGGGAGGCTTCTTGTTTCGTGGGTGAAGTAAGCTATAGACCTGGGAACAGACCTATTGATATCCAAACACATACCATTTACTGTTACATATGAGCTGTCTAAAGAAACCCAAATATATAGTTTCACAGTGTCTAATTCTATTAAATAGATTGCAGGAGAGTTCGAGGATGACAGTTTTAGAGATTTTATATTTTTCCCCAAAATAAAAGGCTTAGGATAAGAGAACTGCTATAATATGCTAGGTCTTTGGTGTATCCTTCAGATGAAAGCAATTTATAATAAAACTTGGAAATGCTTCTGAGAAAAATATCAAAAAATAGTCATAAAGACTACTTCTCTCAGATACAATCCTTTGAACAGCTGCCCTTAGTGTTTGTAGTTTTGGAAATATTACTGATGCCCCAGCTCCCCTAGCAGTAAATATCAATGAGTCAATTTAGTGGGAATGACCACGGGGTGAGGTTGTAGTTAACTTGGACGCAGTGTCTTGAAGTTATTCCAGATAACAGTGTTCATTCTGCCTTGCCCAGCACAATTCGGTAATGGACTCCCATTCTTCTCAAGTTTAAGAGTGATGTTCCCACTATCAGAGGCTTGTTTCTCACAAGTAGCAGCCAAAACAAAAGACAGTTTGCTGCTCTCATCAAACCTGTTAATCTCTCTTGGCCTAGTGGTGAGTCCTAACTGAGAAGTGCCAGTGGCTTGCATGTCAGTCCACAATGAGCTCACTTTTCTGGCTTAATGCATTTGTATCCTTTGCTAAAATGCAAAGGACCCTAAAAGAGCTCACTTTACAATGTGTCAGTCAGTGATCTCTCACAGCCAGGGATGCAAAATTGTTTTATCCTCTGTGCCAACTTTGAAAGCACCAGTGGCTGTCAAGAGTGCTCCCTTACAAAGAGTGATGAGGCTATACCTTGGCTCAACAGGAGAGAATAGAGTGATGGATTAGAGATGTCCACATGGGTACAGGATGACGAGTGGTGCTAGTGGCCCATGTGCTAGGCATTCATGGGTCCTGATTTAGTTGACTGAGTGAGGGAGGTGGCCATACCCTTCCTAATACCAGAGCACAGGAGAGCAAAGTGAGAAAGAAACTTATTTCTTAAAAAAAAAAAAAAAAAGAATATCGGTAAGAGACCAGAAAGAGAGTTGGACGTTTAAAAGACAATCCTCCTTGTTGCTGACCGTCCTAAGGGCAGTCCTGCCCCTCAGCTCTTCCTCCTGGGCTCTTTCTTTTTTTTTTTAACTGGCCAGGAAGCTTTGTAAAGCCACAGCTACTAAACAGATTACCACCATATTCAGTAGTCCAGAGATTAACATTTGAGAGGAGGTTAAACTCTTCTAAATTGTTCCACCTCTCAGTTCTCATACATTCATAGTGGTGATTTTATTATCTGGCAACTGAAAGTTTACACAGTGTGAAGAGGTGTGTAATAATGAGGTCCTAACCGTTATGATCCCCAACACACCCCATGGGTCACAGAGGTCCAAGGAGCACCTTCTTATTTCCAGAGGTGAACACAATATTCATAATCCCATACATGGAAATCAGCCGAAACATATATATATATTTTTTAAATAGAATTTTCCAAGTCCTGCTTACAAAGCCTGGCCAAGTTTACATGTCTCGCAGCTAAGAGTATTGTCTCTTTATAAAGATCTGGCCATCTCTGACCTTTCTCCTGACTCCTCATCCTCAACTTTCCATCCCCCCTGCCCCAGGACTCTCTCATGTCTCTTTGTCCAGTACCTTTTAGCAAATGACAATTAAGGGTGGATTACCAAAATCAGAAGCCCATACATTTCTTCCTTCTTTCTTCTTCACCTCCCTGAAAATTCCCCCTCAAAGAAACAAAACAAAACAAAACAAACGAGGTAGGAGTTGGGAGATCCCTATTTTTCAGATGAACTTTCCTGTACTCTTTTGCCATGAGGACAACCCATACAGTCACCACAGCCACTACCAGGCTGGACATGCAAGCACTGCTCTCAGGTTGTCCCAGCCTCTCTTTTGTGTGATTTCTTAGTACCTTTAAACACTGTAAATTAGCATGCTCAGGATTCCCTTTCAAGCTGGATTCATGCTATAGCCTGGGACCATCAATATAATTAGAGCCACTGGAATTTGCTTGGAGATTAATACAGATAAAGTTAAATTGAATGTTATTCAAATAATTATGCAATGCTTCTTCGAGAATTGAAAAGGGCCTGGAAAGCAGGAAATCGAAGGCTAAGGCCTCCTCTACAAACAATTCTAAATCACATTTTTGCCTCTCCTCAGCTTCTCTGTTTGGAAGGTGTTTGCCTGCAGTCATGCCCAGAACTCGGCAAATCCTCAATGGGCACCCATGGCACACCAGGGTCCAGGATGGCAGGCACTGAGAGGATCTGTTCCTTTTAGTGGTTTTTTAAAAATTAATTTAAAAAACTAATTTATCCTTAGCGCCTATGATTTGCCTCAAACATCATATCAGAAAATTAATTTCACTCCTTAAATTAAAACTTGAACACTTTAAACTAGGAGGTTCTCTCTACAACCATTTTAATTTTATCAATTTTTTTATTGTGGTAAAATTCACATGACATAAAGTTCACTATTAGCTATTAAGTTGAAGGAACTCAGATACAAAAGGCCACATATAGTGTGATTCCATTTATTTGAGATATCCCGAATAGGAAAATCCATAGAGGCAGAAAGCTGACTAGAGTTTGCCAGGGGACGAAAAGAGGAAGAAAGGGGAGAGACTGCTTGGTGAGTATAGAGTTGCCTTTGGGGTGATGAAAATATTCTGGAGCTAGATAGTCATGTGATGGTACCAAATGCCACTGAATTGCACACGTTAACATTATTTTTAAAACTTAAGAGCAACCCCCTCGGGTCCCCTCCTACTGTGGGAGCTTTTCTGTCCTCTCGATAAATCCTGCTTTCTCAAAAAAATGAAAAATAAAATTAGAATCAACAAAAGATTGTTAAATAAGGCATCATTAAAAATAAAATAAAATTTAGGTTCATTCAGAATATAAAAATTAATTCATATAGACAGACAAAAGGAGGTCAGTTCAACCGAGTGCCAAGTGATGCCATATAATGTAAGGAGAGTATGGTGAAGAGGTTAGAAGCCTTGGGTCTGTGTGTTAGGTTTCCTTAGAAGCCAGGCTCTGCCACTCACGCAGTGATCTGAGGGAAGGTAAACAACACTGCTAGTCTTTTTCTGTTTTGTTTTTCCTGTAAAGTAGCAATATTCTAACGTCTCCCTGCTGGTATTGTTCTGGGATGATTGGAGATCGTTATGTAAAATGCTCCGCACAGAGCTTGGCACTTAGTATGCATCCAATAAGCAATAGATGCTCTATAACATAAAAGCATAGAAACATGGAGACAGGAAGAGAGAGAGAGAGAGAGACTAGCTTTTGAGGCAAGGCAAAGCAAAGCAAAGTCACTGAGGAGGGAATGGTAAGTATGGTAAAGGGTGGAAGTGAGGGATGCATTGCCAAAATTCAAGTTGTATTTAAAAATACAAATTGAGATCTAGCCATACTAAGAAGAAAAAATATAATGCAAGGTGTTTTGCCCCAAATCTGGGGCATCACTGAGTAGTTTGGAAATGTTATCCAACTTAAGCTTCTCAATGTTAAGTTGTGGATATCAGGTAAAGCAGAGACCAGAGTCAGGTGAGAATGGCTTTGCTCGGAGTAGAATTGGTGAGATTTTCCTGTCAGAAGCTGGGGTGTTGGCAGTTAATATCAAGTTTCAGGCCAGAGCAGAAGCGTGCTTACTTAAAAACAAGATGAGGCCTGACTGCTCCAGCTGCTTACAATGTTAAGCATTTGTGATGTGGAGGTCACAGTAGCTTAAAAATTAGTGAGCAGAATGCCCATGTTGCTGGCATAAACAAGAACATGAAAGAAAAATAACTCTTCCACCAAGCTCCTTGATTCTACTAAACCATTTTTAGGATTTTGAAAACTGATGACTTATTCTTAAAAGACGGTTAAAGTATACAATATTCAAAAAAAGAAACCCATCCAGAGAAATAAAACTTTTGTCATTTTACCACTTGAATTTCTATGCCTTTAAATTGTCTTTAGCAGGTGAAACAGATCTCTGTGAATTTTCTTTATCTGAGAAATTCTTTTCCCTTTGCAGCAAGAAGCCAAAACCACATCAAAGCACACCTCCCCAACAGAAGCCTCTGACCTTAGCCTACGATGGAGACTTAGACATGTAACCTGAAAAAGAAATCCAAATGTAGACATCAACTGCCTTAACCGCTTTCTCTTTTGTAGCTCTCAGACTTCTCAGTTTTTTGAGGAATCTCATGATGTGATATATTGGGCAGAATACAAATATTGCAAAAGTAATATTGCCTCAACTTCATTTGGACATGGAGTCAAGGATTATTAGGTCTGCCATTTTGTTTTCAAGTTGTTTGTGGGTGTGTTTTATTTTTTTGGTTTCCCCAAGGGACCTGAAAACCCTTCTCTTCCTGTTTGGATCTGGGAAGAAGAAAACATGATGGAATTCCCACAGACTTGAGTAAACTTGATCTTCAGCAGCATTTTGACAATCCAGAGGAAAGTCCAATCAAGGCATTTACTGTAAATGATGAGTCTGACACTGCATTGTTATGCACTATATTAGTGCAAAGTTTCTATTCTTCCCATACTTCAACACTGAGTTTTCTAGCGTTTACATTGGTTTAAAGACTTTCAAATTGGATTGCCTATTTTCATGAGCACAGAGAGAATGGATTACCATTTCAGAAATTCTCTGAGTTTTTACCTTTAAATATTGTATTTTGTTTTGTAGCCGGGGGATGATGGCACTTCATGGGTTGCATCTACTGAATATAATAGAGTGTGTGAAGTTGCTGGAGTAGATGAAAACTAGGTGGTTTCTGAATGAAATGTGTACTGGATGGTAGAGTGTACAAATGAAATAGGTGGTTTTGTTGGAGGATGAGGTAAATTATTTGATTACTAAAATTGTATTTTAACAGAAACTTAGCCATGTAGATATAGCATTAACCACACACACAGTTGTAATTCAGTTTAATGATGACAAACTCTGCTTTTGTAATTTCAATTTTCTTATCTGAATATTTATAAATTCTTTTTTTGAATTTAATTATCTGACCTCATTTAATATACATCGAACACCGATCCTGTTTGTAGCAAGTCTTGCTTTTATAAGGTTTCAATAATATCTAAAACAACACATTAAAAAGCGGAGACCATTTTATGAAGATAATTGTTTGTAATCGTAGGTGTTGAAAGTAAAAAGATGCCATCTTGTGGTATTGACTTGTATTTATAACAAATAAAGTGCTCAAGAGACTGCAATATTGGCTGTTTTAGATTTATTCACTTTTAAAGAGCCTTGTCCTTGCTTTGACAAAAACAGTGTTAACACCAGTATTTCCGTGTTACCATTTTAGGAGTTGACAGCTGATATCACTGACTGAGAAAAGAAATCTTGGCCCTTAACATTATCAGGTGTATCTTGAAACAGAGCCAATCACAGTGACATGGAGTAGCTTTTAGGGAATATTTAGAGCTCAAATAATATTAGAACAAGCCACTCTAATAACTCCAACACTGATATGTAAATGACCTGAGAAAATTAAGAAATTGGAAATGTTGGAAATGTGATACAATGAGCAGATAAAGGATGTTTTCATTTACACTGTTACCTCTATGAATCCTTTAACATCTGAGCAATCCCTTCAACTAATGAATTTTGTCCATGGCACCATATTTTCAAAAGAAAAAAGGTAACGAAAATAGAATAGCTTATTTCAATAGAGAAAGCAACTCCCAGAATTATGCTTTTATCAGTTCACTTTAGCTAAAGTGTTCAGTTTTCTTAGTAGTTCAAGAATGGCTCCTTTGGAGATCAAATCCTGGCTATGCCCTTTACTGCCTGTATGACCCTAGACTAGGAATATAAATTCTCTCTGCTTCAGTTGTTTGTCCCACAAAATGAAGATAAAAGAATTATTTTGTTCTTATCATAGACATTAACAATAAATATAATATTTAGTATTTACCACATATCAAAACTGTAATAAATATTAGCTATAATTAGTAATATATGGCATATTCAGAACTGGGACCCTTGGTTATTCAAGTTGTTCATTCATTACAAATTCAACAATTACCCATATATTGAGTTTATTCATATAGCAAATGTATATTCATTCACTCATTTAACAGATATTTATTATCTATTTAATTAGTTTAACAAATATTTATTGAATATCTACTACGTGCCAGATACTTCTCTAGGTGTTGACTGTATGCTGGAAATGTAAAAAATCTTGTCAAGTTTTGTTCTCAAATCTACATTCTCAACAAGGCATTTTCTAGAGAGGATTTAACACTATAATCCAAGAGTCTGCAGGTCATTTGTAAATGGCCAGCTGCCCATTTTTGTAAATAAAGTTTTATTGGAGCGCATCCACCCCTATTCACTAAAGTGCTGTCTATAACTTCCTTTGCAGAGTTAGGTAGCTGTGACAGAGACTTTATGACCTACAAAGCCTGAAGTATTATCTGACCCTAAATAATTGCTGCCCCCACTGCTGCTCTCAATCCCCATTAACCCGCCCAACTTCTTTTTTCCATTGCCCAATCACCTCTAACATTCTATTTACATATTTAATGCAGGGTCTATTTTTTCCTTTCTTTAAAATGTGAACACTATGAGGGCAAGGATCTTAATTTTGCTCACATATGTGTCTCAAATGTTTGGACTATGATAGGTACTCGAATATTTGTAGAATGATTGAATGAGGTCAGAGGAGCAGCAGTAGACAGCATATGACCAAGGAAGCCATGGTCAGGAATGTATATATTGTTCTAAATGTTTTGAGTGGCAACAGGAGGACTTTAATCAGAGGGACATGATGTGAGCCAGGTCACCAAGGACTCATGGCTTCCTATACTGTTTACGCTGGATTGGCCAAGCTTATCCATCTGGGTGCCTGGCCTGTGCTACAGATCTTATGCCCACAAATACTCCATGAATAAGAAATGATTACGGCAATGGAATCTCAACAGGCCAGCATTCAATCACTCCACCTCAGAAGATTCCCCTGAGGACAGAGGGCCCAGGGAGACATGGGTTTAGCACAGTTCTTCAATAACAACATTAAACCACAAACTCAATGATTTGGAGACAGACAGATCTCATGGGAATTCATGCAAGCGTCATATATTACATTTGTTACAATGTTTATAAATTTTCTTTGATGAAAGGTATACAAAGATGTTAATCTAACCAAAATACAATAAAACTTAGCTTACCAACTAATATGCCGAGTGCACAGGTGTTCCAAAAAAGGGTCACAGGTGTGCTAGGATATTGATAGCTCTCCACCTTGGGGATGGCCAAAGACAGTCAGTCTCTCAGTCAGTCATGGCCTCATCCACTTACCCTGAGATTTTTCTAGGATTATTATTATCTTTTATACATCCCATAAGATTAAGAAGGCCTAGAATGAGCAACAGTCATAATTTGTTCATGACACTTGTTTTCCAAAAAAGAAAAAAAAGCATTAAGTTTGTGGCTATTCCTAAAATTATGAGGCTTATTAAAATAAATTGACAGAGGTTTTCTGAGAATATTTCTATTTGTAATGAATTTACAAAGTAGGGTAAAATCACACATAAGCAATAGAGAGCACTGGTATGAATGGGTGCACAAATGAAGACTGGTCTAATTGCAAATGGGAGATTAAGGAAGGACTTAGGAAGAAATAGGAATTTGAGTTACACACTGGAGAGTCTTTACAAAGATGTTTTGACAAGAGTAGAGAAAAAAACCTGATAATTGAACATTGCTGCCTCAAAGATTCAAGAGGATATTCACATTCCTTGCAGTAGGGACCAGGGCGAGGATAATTTTCACTTGGACTGATCCAAGATTGAGATACCAAACTGAGATGATCAATTTCTTCATTATATAGTGCAAAATCATTCTTCATTTACACCTCCTGCTGATCTGGCTTCTCAGAAATAAGTCACTGGCAGTCTCCCTACTAAAGAGTTTTTATCCCGTGTCTACCATGGAGCATGCTCACCAATCTCACTCTGGAAGTATGAGTTGTGGAAAGCAGTACATGCTACTCAGCTACCTAATTAAGAAAACCCTGCCTCCATTTATGTGTAAGTAGAGAATGGGGAACCAGGGAATATTTAGCCACAGAGTCTAGGAATCATACACACACACATACACACCCCAAAATAATTTCCCACAGTGTCACTTGGCCTTTCCTGATTCTACTCAAAGAAAAATCAACAGATTCAAACTGTGCAACAGTGTCAAACAACGAAATGTGTGATTCAGAGATCCCCAAAATTCTTTGACAAGACACTTAGCTTTTCAGTAATTTTTCCATGGCACTCTATAGGTCAAAAGCAATACCTAACAATTTGTTTATGAATAGTTAGGTCCAAACAATAATTTATGTCTTAAGAATTTAGTAGCCCTTTGAGAGAACCAATATACATACATTAAAATAATATTTTATCTTATTTTTAAAATATCCGTAATTACAAAATCATTAGGAGTCTAAGAGGACATATTCCTGGAACTTCTCAGACCTTGAAATATGATTGGATGCTGCCACCCTCATTTCCAATTTCATATTGGTTTTTGTGCACTATTCATTTTTATTACAGCAATCAATGAAAAACCCAGCTTTACAAAGGTGTGGCATCATTTAAAAAAATGAGTACAATCTAATATTGAAATATGAACTACCTTAAGCTAGTAGTTCACACTATGCTTGATAGAGGCTGTGTTTTGCTGTGTTTTCCTCATAAATTTAAAATCTGGTGGATGTAATCCCAAAGAGACCTGCAATACACAGCCAATCAGAGTTCTGTTTCTAAATGGCCATGAGTACATCATGGTTTTAGATATCAATGTCGATTTTCCTTGAGCTTGTTTTTCATTTCAAGGATGAAAGACTGCTTGAGTCTCATTTTTTTTTTTTTTTTTTTTTGTGTTGGAGTATCACTCTGTCGCCCAGACTGTAGTGCAGTGGCTGCTCCCGGCCACCGCAGCTTCGACCTGCTGGGCTCCAGCAATCCTTCTGCTTCAGCCTTCCAAGTAGCTGGAACTACAGGCGCGGGCTACCACACCCAGCTAATTTTTGATTTATTGTAAAGATGAGGTCTCGCCAAGTTGCCCAGGCAGGTCACAAACCTGCGGGCTCAGGCAATTCACTCGCCTTGGTTTCCCAAGGCACGGGATTACAGGCTGAGCCACTGAGCCCAGACAGAGTTTATTTTTTTAATTGCTGTATTGGTTTCTAAAACTACAGCTTCAATTTTTTTTCTTAAATCTCCAAATGTCTATCAAACACTATTGATTTGCTACATATTTAAAAGCACAAAAGGGTGCAGTCAAAGGGCTCTTTGTGTGAG
>CAUYQG010094410.1:0-27415 GCA_963574415.1 Tarsius wallacei
CTATCGCCACACCATAACAAACGCCGTGCCCGTCGTGGGAAACTGCGGGGGGGTGTGGGGGGTGGGGCGGTGGGATTAGTAGTAGTAGGAAACTGCCTGGGGAAGGGGGGAATTCTGTCCCCCTAAAAAGATAGGTTAAATTCCTAATCCACTATACCTCAGAACATGACCTTAGTTTGTTTCTTATGGTATTACGATAGTAGTTCAAGGTCCACTTATGAGTGAAAACATGTGATACTCAGTTTTTTGTTTCTGTGAAAGATCACTCAATATTATAGACTCTAAGTCCATTCAGGTTGCTGCGAAGTTCATGATTTTGCTCTTCTTTATGGCTGAATTAATACCTCATTAACAAGGGTAACTGCACAATGAATATTTGTATACCTAATCCAGAATTGTACCCCACAATTTTAAAAGAAAAAAGAAAAAAATAAAAAATTTCCCACTAAGCTCTTTGAGCACAGGTATCACCATATACTTATCTTATGATAGCAATGTAGTCCACGGACCATTCCATATTTGAGAACTACCTGAAAGTTCTTTAGTGAAGGCACAGGGGACAAAGCAGGATAAGAGAAGGCTTTCCCCTCCTTCAGTTGTGGAACATGCTTGTCAAAGAGAGAAAGTGGGTAGCTAGTTTTGAATGCTCCATTGTTATGGATTGAATTCTGTCCCCCTAAAAAGATAGGTTAAATTCCTAATCCACTATACCTCAGAACATGACCTTGGTTTGTAATAGGGTCTTTACAGAGGCAATTAAGTTAAAATGAGGTCAGGAGTAGTCATAATCCATTATGACTGGTGTCCTTGTAAAAAGGGAAAATTTGGACACAAAGACAAATACATAAAAGAAAGCACCAAGCAAAGGTAACAGCAAATGTTGGGATGATACACCACAAGGAATGCCAAAGGTCGCCAGCAAATCACTAGAAGATAGGAAAGAAGCATTGAACAGACTCTATCCCAGAGCCCTCAGAAGGAAACAACCTTGCCAACACCTTGATCTTAGACTACTAGCCTTCAGAATTCTGAGACAGTAAATTTTTGTTTAAGCCACCCAGTTTATGGTACTTTCTAAAGCAGCCCTAGAAAACAAATGTACCCACACCAACTATGGCCTGGAAAAAACTAAGAGGATCTAAGAGGCCCAAGTTCTTCCTCACTTCCTCCTATCTGCCTGCTTTTCCTCATTTTCTTCTTCCTTCTTCCCTGCTCCTACTTCTCCCTGTGTGAGAGTCCCAGTAAGGGAGAAGAGTGGCTGCACCTTCACCCAAATTCCCTGGCCCTCAGAATCTATAAATCAATCCTAAAACAATGCATATGCGGACTGCTGTCACTGTCTTGGGGTAGGGGTGAAGGAAAAACTGAAAGAAGGAAATGGTGACTTGGAGGTACATGATTCAAAATGACTAGGAGAAGAGTCGTCACTAAGAAATCAGAAAGCCAAGAAGAGAGATTAGTTTCTGAAGGGAAGGCTAGAAAAGAGGAGTAAACGTGAAAAACAAACAAACAAACAAAAATCCAAAGGTTTTGGACATTGTAAACAAACATTTATTCAAAAGATATACAATTTGAGCTCTTCTGTGCCAGTAAACTAGGTACTCAAAGTAGAAACAATAAGATCTGTGCTACTTTCCCTAGCTTACAGAGAGTGAAATACATTACATTTCATTTGTGAAACTTGTTAATAATTGCCTTGTAAACTTTTCCTAATCATATAAAAAACAGTGCCTGTAATCCCAGTAATTTGGGAGGTTGAGGCAGGAGGACTGCTTGAGACCACGAGTTCTAGACCAGTCTGGGCAACATAAGGAGACCTCATCTCTACAAAAAAATTGAAAAATTAGCCAGACCTGGTGGTAGTGCCTATAGTCCCAGCTACTCAGGAGACTGAGGCAGAAGAATTGCCTGAGTCCAAGAGAGCATAAATATTTCTTTTTTCTTTTTTTTAAGTTCTGTGGTGAGCTGTGATTGTGTCGTTGTACTCCAGCCTGGGCTACAAAAAAAAAAAAAAAAAAGCATATTATGAGGCTTTAAACTACTACAATATAAAAATTATGCTTAACGCATATATCAAGTTTATAAATAGAAAGTAGAGGTTAGTGCATAGCAACTAATCACATGATCATAAATTCTGTTCTAGGTATTTTAATGAAATTAAGGAATAAGTGACATCATAAATAGAAATCCTCAAGTATTGTAACAGAATGAAGAAAACCATATACATTTCATATGATTATTTTATAAAAATGCTGTCTCTGTGTACAATTTAATCCATATATACTACTTTGGCATTCCTTGTGGTGTATCATCCCAACATTTGCTGTTACCTTTACTTGGTACTTTCTTTTATGTGTCTCTGTATCCAAATTTTCCCTTTTTACAAGGACACCAGTCATAATGGATTATGACTCCTCATGACAATGGTATCCAGAATACTCACCTTGGTGAACAAAAGTATATTATAATTTAAATGACAATAAAATAAAATAAAAAAACTGTACTTAAAACCTCCAGAGAACATAGAAGGGAGAATTATTTATTATGAGAAATATGGGTGAAATATCTACCTAATCTACCTATTTATGTATCTATTTATATATCTATGTATCCATTCATCCATCCATCCGAGCTGGCATCTCATTCTGTCATTCAAGCTGGGGTACAGTGTCGCTATCATGGCTCACTGCAGCCTCAAACTCCTGAGCTCAGGTGAATCTTCCTTTTGATTTTTGAAAAGACGAGGTCTAGCTTTGTTGCCCAGGCTGTTTCAAACTCCTGGGCTCAAGCAATCCTCCCAACATGCTGGGAATTACAGGCGTGAATCATCATGCCTGGCCCAGAAATATGGGTGAAATATTTAGAAATATACTCCAATCAGGTTTAGTAGCACACTCACTGTGATAGGAAGTATCACAGAGAGATCGTTTTGCAATATAAATGTTTCTTTTTAAATTTTTTAAAAAGTTCTAAAACAGAGTTTATTAGTGAGGAGAAGGAAAAAGGAAGATTCATGGCAGAAAAACCTCTTTTCTTTTCTTTTTTTTTTTTTGAGTTAGAGTCTCACTCTGTCACCCATGCTGGAGTGCAGTAGAATGCTCACAGCCACTGCAGCCTCGACCTGCTGGGCTCAGGCGATCCTTCCGCCTCAGCCTTCCAAGTAGCTGGAACTACAGGTGCATGCCACCACGCACAACTAATTTTTTTGATTTATTATAGAGATGAGGTCTTGCCAAGTTGCCCAGGTTAGTCTCGAACCCCTGGACTCAGGCAATCCTCTTGCCTTGGCCTCCCAAAGTACTGGGATTACAGGCTTGAACCACTGCGCCTGGCATAGAAAAACCTCTTAAAAAACAAAACAAAACAAAAAAACCAATGTGGGGGTACAAGTGCAGTTGTGTTACATGAATATATTGCATAGTGGTGAAGTCTAAGCTGTTAGTTTAGCTATCACCGAAATAATGTATATTGTACCTATTAGGTAATTTCTCATCCCTCACCTTCCTTCAACCCTTCTACCCTTCCAAGTCTCCAATGTCTATTACTCTACTCTCTGTCCATGTGTACACATTATTTAACTCCCACTTATAAGTGAGAATATGCAGTATTTAACTTTCTGTTTCTTTCCCTCATAATAGCCCCTAGAGCTCCATCCATGTTGCTGCAAAAAAGCATGATTTCATTCTTATTCTTTTCTTTATCCAATTGTGCATTGCTGGACACTTATGTTAATGCCACATATTTGCTACTGTGAGTAGTGCTGTCATAAACATATAAGTACAAGTATCATTTTGAGGGTAAATATTTAGTGATGGCATCGCTGGAGAGAATGGCAGTTCTATGTTTAGTACTTTGAGAAATATCCATACTGTTTCCACAGAGGTTGTACTAATTTACATTCCCACCAACAGCGTGTAAGCATTCCCTTTTCTCCACAGCCTCACCAACATATTATTTTTTGACTTTTTAATAACCAGCATTCTGACCAGTATAATATTATATATCACTGTGGCTTTAATTTGCCATTTCTGAAGATTAGTGATGCTGAGCATTTCTTCATATGCTTGTTGGCCATTTGTACGTCTTCTTTTGAAAACTCTTCATGTCCTGTAACTGCTTTTTAATGGGGTTATTATCTATTTTTGTTGTTGTTTTCTTGTTGATTCTGGATGTTAGTTCGTTGTTGGATGCATAATTTGCAAATATTTTCTCCCATTCTGTAGGCTGTCTGTCCACTCTGTTGATTACTTCTTTTGTGGTACAAAAGCATTTTAGTTTAATTAAGTCCCATATGCTTTTCTTTGTATTTGTCGCAATTGCTTTTGAGATCTAGTCATAAATTCTTTGCCTTAGGAGAATGTCCAGAAGAGTTTGTTCAAGGTTTTCTTCTAGAATTTTTATAATTTCAGGTCTCACATTTAAGTCTTTAATCCATCTTGAGTTAATTTTTGTATGTAGTAAGAGATGTAAGTCCAATTTCATTCTTCTGTATATGGTTATCCAATTTTCCCAGCACCATTTACTGAACAGAGTATGATTTCCCCAGTATATGTTTTTTATCAACTTTGTGGAAGATCAGTTTAATGCAGATATGTGGCTTTATTTCTGGGTTCTCTATTCTGTTTCACTGATCTATGTGCCTACTCTGTGCTATTACCTGGCTGTTTTGGTTACTTAGTCTTATAGTATAATTTGAAGTTAGGTAATGTGATGCCCTGAGCTACGTTCTTTTTGCTTAGGATTGCTTTGGGCATTTGGGCTCTTTTTCAGTTTCATGTGAATTTGTTTTGTTTTGTATTTTAAATTCTGTGAAAAATAGCATTTGGTATTTTGATAGAAATTGCACTGACTTTAGAAGTTGCTTTTAGCAATAAAGTCATTTAAACTATACTGTTTATGCCAATCCATGAGCATGGAATGCTTTTCTATTTGTGTCAGTTACAATTTCCTTTATCAATGTTTTATACTTTCCCTTGTAGAGATCTTACATCTTGGTTAAATGTATCCCTAGTTATTTTACCTTACTTTTTTAGCTATTGTAAATGGAATTGACTTTTTGATATAGTTCTCAGCTTGATCATTATTGGTGCATAAAAATGCTACTGATTTTCGTATGTTGATATGTGTATCTAGAAACTTTACTGAATTAACTTATCAAATCGATGAATCTTTTGGAGGAGTCACTAGGGTTTTCTAGACATAATATCATATCATCAGTAAATAGAAATAATTTGACATCCTGTTTCCCAATTTGGATGCCTTTTATTTCTTTCTCTTGCTTAATTTCTCTGGCTGGGACTTCCAGTATTATGTTGAATAGGGGTGGTAAAAATGGGCATCCTTAATCTTTTTCCAGTTCTTAGGAGGAATGCTTTCAATTTTTCCCTGTCCAGTAAGATGCTGGCTATGGGTTTGTCATATATTGCTTTTATTATTTTGAGGTATCTATGCCAATTTGTTTGTTCAAGATTTTTATCGTGAAAGGAAGCTGAATTTTATCAAATTTTTTTCTGCATCTACTGAGATGATTATATGGATTTTGCTTTTAATGCTGTTTATGTGGTGAATCATATTTATTGACTTACGTATGTTGGACAATTCTTGCATCCCTGGACTAAAACCCACTTGATTGTGATGTTATCTTTTTGATGTGCTATTGCATTGGGTTTGCTAATATTTTGTTGAGGATTTTTGTATTTATGTTAATCAGAGATATTGGTCTGTAGTTGTCTTTTTGTTGTGTCCTTGCCTGGCTTTGGTATCAGAATGACACTGACTTTGTAGAATGAGTTAGGGAGGATTCCCTTCTCCTCAGTTTATTTGGCACAGTTTCAGTAGGACTGGTACCAGTTCTTTTTTATCTGTCTGATAGAATTCAGTAATGAATCTATCTGGCCCTGAGCTTTTGCTTTTTTGTTGTTGTTGTTGGGAGATTTTTAAATACTGATTAAATTCCACTGCTCATTATTGGTGATTTCAGGATTTCTATTTGTTCCTGGTTCAATCTCAGGAGGTTGTATGTTTCCAGAAATTTATCCATTTCTCCCATGTTTTCTAGTTTTTGACCATAGGGTTTTTCACAGAAGTCCCCAATAGCTTTTGTTTTTCAGCAGCATCAGTTGTAATGTCTCCTTTTCCATTTTTGACTGGGCTTATTTGAATATTCTTCCTTCTTTTCTTGGTTGGTCTAGCTAATGGCTTATTGATTTTGTTTATCTTTTCCAAGAACCAATTTTTGTTTCATTGAATATATATATATATGGTTAGGGTTATACACACATATACACACACAATATATATATATATATATTTGTCTCAATTTCTTTTAGTTTTGCTCTGATTTTTGTTATCTCTTTTCTTCTATTAGCTTTGGATTGCGACTATTTTTGTTTTTCTAGTTCCTTGAGGAACAACATTAGGGTATTAATTTATGATCTATTTTTAAAATTTATTTTATATGTGGGCATTTAACGCTATAACTTTCCTTCTTAGCACTGCTTTATCTGTATCCCAGATATTTTGGTATGCTGCAACTCAATTTTCACTCCTTTCAAACAAATTTTTAATTTGTTGTTTGTTTTATTTTTTATTTTAAAGATGCGGGGTACAATTCAGGATTATATAGATAAGTGGTCATCATACAGGTAAAGTTTGGGCCTTTCTTTGTCCCCACTTTGCCTGGTTTGAGATCAGGTACCCTTATTGATGCTATGTGTCCCCTCCCTCCCCTGGCAATGTCCTTCTACCGCCAATCCCTTTCTTATAGTATTATGATAAATGTTCAGGGTCTGCTTATGAGTGAGAACATGTAGTACTCAGTCCTTATAATTGATCTAAGGATCATTCAGGAACAGACTGTTTAGTTTCCACTTATGTATATAGTTTTAGGAGTTACTCTTGGAATTGATTTCTAGTTTTATTTCACTGTGGTCTGAGAAGATACTTGATAAGGTTTCAATTTTAAAAAATTATTTAGACTTACTTTGTGGTGTAACATACGATCTGTCTTGAAGACCGTTCCACACAAAGATGAGAAAAATGTATATTCTGCGGTTTTGGGGTAAAATGCTAATATCTGTTAGGTATATGTGGTCTGAAGTCCAATTTAAGTTCTGTGTTTCTTTGTTGATTTTCTGTCTCAATAATCTTTCTAGGGCTGTCAGCGGGGTTAAGTCCCCCATTTTACAGTTTTAAAAATTGCCTTTTGCATTCTAATTTAAGCTTACTACGCTTAATTTTTAGCATAAACAATTGTAGGTGAAAGACGATTTGTAGAAATTTATAAGTAACCCAAACTCAAGCTATTTACCATAGTATTCCCAATTATTCTAACACTTTCCATTCTTATATTTACTGTAAATTGTACAACATAGGTGTTTTGTTAATACTGACTCACCAGGAAAGTTTCCTTCTCTCCTATACTTTACTTACACGTTCAACTACAAAAGGAAGGAAGGAGAGTTACTGAGCCCAACATTTTAGAAGCTACCAAAAACCTCAAAGAGCATCTCATGGACTCAACCTCTAAACACAAGAAAACTAAAAGCCAGCTGGGCTCGGTAGCTCAGCCTGTAATCTCAACATTTTGGGAGGCCGAGGCGAGTGGACTGCCTGAGCCTGCAGGTTCGAGACCAGTCAAGGCAACTTTGCGAGACCTCATCTCCACAATAAATCAAAAATTAGCCAGTTGTGGCAGTGTGCACCTGTAGTTGCAGCTACTTGGAGGGCTGAGGCAGAAGGATCATTGGAGTCCAGCGGGTTGACGCTGGGGTGGCAGTGAACGTGCAACTGCATTCCAGCCTGGGCAATGTAGTGAGACTCCAACTCAAAGAAAAGCAAACTAAAAGCCAAGAAAGGTTTAGACACTACGGGACCAGATTAATACCTAAGTCTAGTGTAATCATGAAATAGTACCAAAAAATAGCCCATTAACAACAAAATTTAAGAGATGGCTTATTAAATATGAGGGGGGACCAAAAAAAGCCCAGAATTTATAAAAAACTGTGTATTCATCCTTACATTTAAACTACAGTCACCTTCAAAGTACTCTCTGTTTGACATAATATACCTATCGAGACACTTTTTCCATTGCTCAAATCAGTTTTGATGCCTTTTAATGCTTCTACCATTTTTTGTTTCACCTCTTCCACATTTGCAATATGCTTCCCTTTGAGGACTTTTTCATCAGAGGAAACAAAAAAAAACTTGCTGGGGGCAAGATCAGATAAATAGGGATGGTAGGGCACAGGGGTCATGCCGTTTTTTGATCAAAAATTGCTAAACACTCAGTGTGGTGTGGGCAGGTGTGCTCATAAATCACCCATCGTGAAATGGGCAAGTGTGCTGAAAGAATCTCTAAAAAAAAAATTCACTGAAACCCAATGCTGCCTCTCACAACAAAGCTAGTTAGTACACTGATGCAGATGGGCTCCTAGAACACATACCCTAGTGGACGAAGCCTGTACTACAAGGGGCTCACCCTCCAAAAGATAATTCTGTTTTATTTTGGGGTCCTGACAGTATATGTTAAAAACAAAGTTTTTTTTTTTCTGTTTGTCTTTTGTCTTTGTGTTTGATTGCTGCTATCTGTCTTTTGAAGTGTTCCGATGCTAGAAAAATCAGCAGTAAGTCAAAGAAATCTTGAAAATGAAAAACAAAGTTAGAGCTCTCACAACCAATTTCAAAACTTTCTAAAATGCTACAGTAACTAAGACAGTGTGGTATTGGTATAATAAAAGATCAATACAGATCAATGAAAGAGAGTTCAGAATTCAGATACAAACTCTCACATTTATGGTCAATTGATTTTTGATAAGAATGCCAGGAAAATTAAAATGGGGAGCGATAACCTTTTCAACAAATGGTGCTGAAACTGAGTATCCACATGCAAAAGAATAAAATTGGACTACTTCCTTATACCATATACAAATTAACTCAAAATAGATCATAAATCTACATATAAGAGCAAAACTATAAAACTATTAGAAGAAAATAAGAGTAAATCTCAATTACCTTAAGTTAGGCAGAACCTTCTTGGTTAGGAGATGAAGAACATAAAAGGCAAAACAAAAAAATTGATAAACTTGGTGTAATTAAAATAAAAAAAACCCAAAGACTTTTGTTCTTCAAAGGACATCATAAAGAAAGCAAAGACAGCCCACAGAATGAGAAAAAAATCTTTGCAAATCATATCATTGATAAAGAACTTGTAACAAAAGTATATAAAGAACTCTTACAAACTCAATAATTAAAAAAAAAAAACTTCAATTTAAACATGGGTAAAGGATCTGAATAGACATATTCTCAAAGAAGATATACAAATGGTCTGTAAGCACACAAAAAGATGCTCAATGTCATTAGTCACTAGGGTTATGCAATTCAAAATCACAGTAAGATATTATTTCATACCCATTCAGCTAGCAATAATAGAAAAGGTTATAACAAGCATTGGTGAAAATGTGGGGAAATTAGGACCACGGACACTGCTGGTGGGAATGTAAAATGGTACAGCTGCTATATAACAGTTAGATAATTGCTCAAACTGGTCAACATAATTACCATAGGACCACATAAATTATATTTCTAACTACATACTCAAAATAAATGAAAACATGTCTATACAAAAACTTTTACATAAATCTTCATGGAAGCATTATCCATAATAGCCAGTATATGTAAACAACCCAAATGCCCATCAATTAATGAATGGATAAAGTAGGGTACATTCACACAATGGAATAATATTCAGTAATAAAAGGAATAATGTTCTGATATATGCTACAATGGCTATCTTGAAAACATTATGCTAAATGAAAGAAGCCAGTCATAAAAGACCACATATTATATGACTCCATTTATTTCAGATGTCCAAAACAGGCAAATCTACAATATTCACTACAGATGAAAGATTAGTGACTGCCTAGGACTGGGGGTTTGCAAGGAGTGTGTGTCGGGGGGCAGGGGGGTAAGGGGTGACAGCTAATGGGTATAAGGTTTCCTTCTAAGGTGATGAAAATGTTCCTAAATTGATTATAGTGATGGTGGCACAACTCTGTGATTATGCCAAAATCCAGTGTACATATTAAATGGACGAATTTTATGACATACAAATTATATCTCAACAAGTTTGTAAAAAAAAAAAAGTAAAACAACAGAGACACCAAAAAGAACACCAAATGTGTATGAGAATTTCCTATGTGATAAAAGCAGCATTTTAAAATAGTAATAAAAAAATGTAATATTCAATTAATGGTGTTCATGGCAATGTGTAGAATCTAAAAAAACTAAAACTGGATCCTTATTCTATCAACCCCCAAAATTTAAGGCAAAATAAAAGGCTAAACAAAACATCAAAACATAAACATATACTGAAAGAAAATACTGAGAAATTTAAAAATAATACTGGAGTGAAAATGTTTTTTCTAACTGTGACACAAAAATACAGCATCACAGAAAAGATGGATTAAAAAAAGGAAAATAAATTTGGGCATGGCCAAAAATATTTGGCCATTAATAACTATGTCAAATGATTAGTAACAAACTAGCTAAATTACTTGCAACAAATAAAAAAGGGCCAATTTCCTTAATATATAAGTTACTCCAACAAATCAATGCTTATAACTTAACAAAAAATGAGCAAAGGACATAGACTGGTTAAAAAAAAAGAAAATACACAGAGGCTCACGCATGTAATCCCAGTGCTTTAGGAAGCCCGCAAGGGAGGAAGACTAGAGGCCAAGAGTTGGAAACCAGCTCCAGCAAAATAGTTAGCCTGTCTCTACAATAATTTTTTAAAAAATTAGCTGGTCAAGCCTGTAATCCCAGCAGTTGGGGAGGCCGAGATGAGGGGATTGCCGGAGCCCACGGGTTCGAAAACAATCTGGGCTACTTGGCGAGACCTGTCTCTACAATAAATCAGTAGTTCCAGCTACTCGGAAGGCTGAGGCAGAAGAAGCCCAGCAGGTCGAGACTGCGGTGGCCGGGAGCGTTCCACTGCACTCCAGCCTGGGCAATGTAGTGTGACTCACACACAAAAAAAAAAAAAAAAAAAAAAATTAGCTGGGCTTCCGGCGCCTGGCTCTCCATGGGCTGTCGGTCCGTTTGGTAATCTTCCTGCTTCCCAGCATGCTTTCTGCTGCCCGCCTCTAACTGTGTAAGTATCTCAATGCAACAGCTTCGAACTTGGGGAAAACGCAGAAAAATCGTACCGAGGAGGGTGAGCACAGGCCGGAGCCCTCTTCACACTGCCCATCGCCACTCTTGCAAAAAAAAATTACTTCCCCCTAAGGTTGATTTGTTTTGCCTTTTGGTGGCTGGAGTATTCATTTGGGTGAGTTTTTGTTTTGTTTTGTTTTTTAGTAAAGAAAATAAAGGGGGGGAAAAATTAGCTGGGCCTGGTGGTCCTAGCTACTATGTGCCTGTAGTCCCAGCTACTCAAGAAGCTGAGGCAAGAGAATCACTTGAGCCCAGGAGTTCCAGACTGCAGTGAACTCTGATCATGCCACTACACTCCAGCCTGGGCAATGCAGTGAGACCCTGTCTCTGAAAAATAAAAGAAACAAATAAATAAAACAAATAAATACATAAATAAATAAGAAAATACAAATGGCCCTTAATAAGATGCACAGCTTTCCTTATAACAAAAATGAAAATTAGGTATAATTAGGTATTAAAATATAAAAATATACTATATAAAGTAAATAAATATAATATAACTTTTATACTATGAATAATAAATATAAATAGAGACATAAGATTATCTTCCAACCTCTGGACAAACACACATCAAAAAGTTCAGTAATATACTGTATTCTCAAGAATGAGTACTTCCATGCATTGCTGGAAGAATAAATTAGTACAGTTGTGAATAATAGAAACTTGGCAATTGCTACTGTCTGAATGTTTGTATCCCCCCCAGATTTACATGTTGAAACCTAGTCACCAGTGTGTTGATATTAGGAGGCAGGGCCATGAGGACAGAGGTCTCATGAATGCAATAGTGTCTTATAAAAGAGTAACCCATAGGCAGGGCTTGGGGCTCTGCCTGTAATCCTAGCACTTTAGGAGGCCAAGGCGAGTGGATTGTCTGAGCCCGCAGGGTTTGAGACCAGCTCGGGCAACTTGGCGAGACCTCGTCTCTCCGATACAGCAAAACTTAGCCGGACATTGTATCAAGCGCCTGTAGTTCTGGCTACTTGGAAGGCTGAGGCAGAAGGATCACTGGAGCCCAGCAGGTAGACGCTGGGGTGGCCGTGAGTTTGCCACTGCACTCAGCCTGGGTGACAGAGTACACTCCAGCCTAGGTGACAGAGTGAGACTCCAACTCAAAAAAAAAAAGTACCCAGACAGCTGCCTTGCCTCTTCTACCATGTAAAACACAGCTATAGGGAACCATCTACGAATTAGAAAACAGGCCCACATCAGACACTCAATCTGTTGGTATCTTGATCCTGGACTTCCTACCCTCCAGAACTGTGAGATAAATTCCTATTGTTTATATGCCACCCAGTTTATAATATTTTGTTATAGCAGCACAAAGTAAGACAGCAAATATTTATCAAAATTTAAAAGGTGCAAAAAATCCACTTATAAGAAATACAAGAATGGTTACTTCAGCATTCTTTCAAACTTCAAAAGGAACTGAAGGCAATAATATGAATGCCTATTAATAATGAGCTGGCTAAATAAAGCACAGTACAGTAGAAAAATCTTTTTAATTAGCAGGTTTTGAAAGATATTAAGTGTTTGTAACTACCAGTGAGGTAATTGTAAAAAATTCTTGCATTTGGAGTTGTTAAAAATACCTAAGTAATAGGGGGAAAAAAAAAAACCCCAAAAACAAAAAAACCCAGCAAGACAGCAGTTAGTATACTAGAAAAAAAAGTAGGCAGATAAGCAATAAGAACTTTTTACAGTTTCATATGAGACACTTATTGTAAAATTTTCAAAAGGAATACAACTGGAAAAAAAGATTGGTTCTTCAAATGAGAAAACTGAAATTATGCTTTAATATTTAGAGATAAATTCTCAGAATATTTTGTGCAGTAAACTGTTCATCAAAATACAATATTCAGGTATTATTGTAGTCGGTTTCAAAACCAAAACAAACTGTACTACCAATTTAAGTGTCTCTGTTTGAGAAGACCCACACTGCCAATGCTGCTGGTAAGGGAGTGGATGACTGGTGCTGTATGAAAACATACCAAGAGTAAACAGATCTAGGAGTTCTAATGACAGTGCTGCTGCTAGAAACCAGTTGTGTGACCTACGCGTTTTACCTTTTAATTTGCTTATCTGCTAAATATAGTTGAGGTGATAAAACAAGATCAAGCATGGAACAATGCTCATTAAAATATGACTTGCTAATAATGTGGGGAGGACTGTGGAGGAAAGCCAATTTAGCCTTGGCTCTGTGAGGACAGTGTCCTGCAATGGCTCTCAGGTAGGCAGGAATAAGACAGAACTGGGGTGTCATAGCTTCAGCACTGGACATATACTAGGCAGATGTCTAATCTAATCTGAGTGGCAAGTGCCAATCAGAAGTAACACTGACATCATTTACTGGACATCTGAACATAGAATAAAAGAGCAAAATGCATCCCAGACACAATTCTAATATGAAAGCTGAAGTCATAAACTGATAATGAAAATGAAGAGAAAACTAGGAAATTATGGGCAGATGGTTATATTTTGGGTAGAGGCAAGGAATCTGCATGAACATTTCACAGAAAAGGTGAAGGTGGCATCTAAACTAAATCTTGAGAGATCAGTGGGGGTTGGTGAAGCAGACAGATAGGGAAAAGATCTTTCAAGCACAGAGAACATATGAATTAGGGTTAGATTGGTCAGATGATAGATATAAACTTTTTCAAAATATGCAGAGATGGCCAGGCATGGTGGCTCACACCTGTAACCCCAGTACTTTGGGAGGCTGGCAGATTGCTTGAGCCCAGGAGTTTGAGACAAGTCTGGGCAACATAGCAAATCCTCGTCTCTACAAAAAAAATCAGCCGGGCATGGTGGTATGTGCCTGTAGTCCCAGCTACTTGAGATGCTAAGGTTGAGGCTGCCGTGATCCATGTGGTTGTCGTGATCATGCCATTGCACTCCAGCCTAAGCAACAGAGTGAGACCCTGACTCAAGAAAAAAACAAACCCCCCAAAACACAGAGATAATGGGAGTGGATCATTCAGATAACCTTTGGCTTTTAGAACCACCAGCCATCACTCTGAAGAGTACAGGCTTCTTCATTAGCCACAGACAAAACATCAGCATATTACTATATGTTCAATGAGTAAGACCCGCACCACCATATACTTGAATTAGACACCGCACAAAACATTTGATACACAACCACTCTAACACAAAACTGCTATTAAATTGCTATCCAAAGTCAGGATTCAATGGATCTTGAAGAAAGTTCATCCCAGGGAGCAGTTTCAACCCTTGCCCATCCCTTTCACGATATCATCAACTGATAATGTGCGTTACAGTTTGCGTATTTACACATGCTTAAACTTTCAATGACCTCAGAGAAGTGGCCTCAGTTCTTAATACTTCATTTGTAATCTGTCTTTCAAATGAATTCAAAGTAGGTATATCAACTCAGGACAGGTACTGTGGAGGACACTTATACTACATGAAGTGTTAATCTGCAAGTGATTTCAGACAGACTACTTTGTTATAATTCTACAAAACAGACACATCTTATTTCATTTCACAAGGTTTCTTCTGTTGCCTACTTGATACTTTGTTCCTTTTTTCTTGCAATTCACTTTCTGCATCTTCCCCTGAGACTTTAATCCCAATTAGATTGACTCCTAATCCCTATTTTATTTCCCCAGATCTCATTATCCACTTTTAAAATTATCTCTTTAATACATCACACTTATGGGAGAAAGGCTTGAGATCACTTTTAGTTAAGGGGAATATTTTTGTTTTGGTGGCAGTCCCCAATACTGCTGCTGTTTTCACCAAGGGAGCTAATTGGAGAACACACTGAATACTTTAAATTGATACCAATCTTCTTCCCTAATGAAGTGGAAACATTTTATCTGTGTTTTGAAATAATAGATTGGATTTTTTTCTCTCAAATGATCTATTTGAGGTGAATACACTTGCTAGTAGGAATGAATAGATAAATAGTACACTGATCAATGAAATGAGTCTTTGAATTAGGAAAGTCCTATGGTTGTCTTGATATCAGAACTCAATGTAAAATAGTACTGGTATGCTTTCTTATTTTCAGAAATGAAAGGAGACATCATTCATGTTAGAGAAAAGTTCAAGAAAAAAGATTCACAGGCAGTGAAGTAATCTATAATAATAAGTTATCAAAATAGGAAAAAATAGGGAGATGGGGAGATGGAAGGAGCCGAAAAACAACCTGAAAAATTGCAATCCAGCATTACGACCAGATGGCATTCATTGGAGATGTCAGAGACAACTGAGCTACTCACAAAACATGCAGTTTATCATTAAAAAGAAGTACTGCAGTAGAAGATTAAATACCTCTGAAATTTGGATAAGGGTGACCTTGGACTTATCAGTTGTTCTAAACCAGAATAAAGAATTAGCAGCAGATATGTAAATAAATTCCCAATGAGAGAAAAATTATACTGACAAACCAGCATTTCCCCTTTCTGGTTTATCATACTTACCTTCACTCCAGTGAACACACTGACATTTTAAAATAATTTTATTTTTAAAAACTTTATATTTACACACCCGCAATTTTAAAGACACAATCACTCCTTTACTCCAATACCCAAATGATATTCAATACCTTACTCCAATACCTAAAAGGTCTTGTTTAAAAGTTCTTATAAGTTTTGTACAAAATCTAGAGCCTAATTAGGAATATCTGGTAAAACATGTCATGGATCAGAACAAAACACAGAGTTGCAGGGGTATATGGCCATTTTTAATTATGGAAAATATATCAGCTGTAAAATTCCTTAGCAATAAGAAAGTCATGAATTTGAAAAATGTGCTTTTATCTAGAAAATAAAGAAAATTTAAAAGTGCAGATTTCCACACAACAAAGTCAAGTGCGCACTCAATGAACAGACTTAAATCTGTGATCTGGGCCTTTTAGATTATTCTTCTAATGTGAGCCTCACACCTGAGGAATGTAAGGGAGAAGAAAGCCCTCAGCTATCTCTGTTGTTGAGAAGCAGCAGGAGATTAAGTTAGATTAAGGTATGGGGCCAATTCAAGGAGTCCAAACGAGATATGCTTACATTTGGGATTTTTCCCTTTAACATAGAGAAAACCATGGCTGTTTTTTGAGCTGGAAGGTTACATAATGGTTTACACATTTTAGAAAGACTCATTTAGCCTGGCTTCCAGTTTGGACTGCATAAGGAACATGTTCTCCAGCTGGGCGTGGTGGTTCATGCCTGTAATCCCAGCACTTTGGGAGACTGAGGTGAGAGGACTGTCGAGCCTGGGAGTTCTAGACCAGTCTGGACAATGTGGCAAGACCTTGTCTCTACAACAAGTCAAAAAATTAGCCGAGTGTGGTGGTGTACACTTGTAGTCCCAGCTATTTGGAAGACTGGGGCAGAAGGATCGCCTGGGCCCAGGAAATCGAGGCTGTGGTGATCCGAGATCACACTACTGCACTCCAGTCTGGGTGACAGAGTAAGACTCTGACACAAGAGTCTGCTGACTACCTGCCCTGCCTCTGTATCCATGCTCACATTAGTACTACCACCACAAGGCTGTTTCCATACAGTAAATCTGATTCCTGTTACTCACCCGTCTAAAACACTCCCCATCAGGTAGGGGAAAATCCAAGTTCTTGTGCATGGCCCACAAGGTCCTTTTTAATACAGGCCTTCCCCATCTCCCTAGCCATGTCTCTTACTCCTCTGTTTCATTTTAGGCTTTGGTAGAAAGCAGGTGTAGGGCATCCCAAGCCTTTTCCCATGCCTTTCCGTTGAGGAATATTCACCCTAGCAAAGACGTCCGCCTAGAAGTCGCCTCCCTGGGAAGTCCACCCTAACCCCCCAGACAGGTTAATAACACAGAAGTCTGAGATAAGTTATCTTGCTACTTTAGTGTGACTCTTCTATGACACTTCTGCATAATTTTCCTCTACTAGACAAGTGGCTCCTTCAAGACAGGAACTCTGTCTTGTTCTTTTTGGTGGCTTCAGGGCCTAGCACCTAATTAGTACTTAATAAATCAGAGTCTGAGAAGATCAAAGGTGTCATATTTTTTTCTGTATACTCTTATTTTGTACTGAAAAGATTCTACTAACTCCTTTTGGAGACCACTTGGCCTGATGAAGAACAAAGATCCAAATCTGAAACATTCACAGCCACATAAATAAGGGATTACAGCATTGGACAGTGTCCTGTAAACAGGTTATCAGATGTTGTATTTTGTTCCATTTTATCTCCTAACCACTCCTCTTTGAAGTCTGTAGCTCTAAGAAATTTCTGAGATGTCCCTGGATGGGATCTGGCTCTTTCTTTTGCATTGTTGTCTGCAAGCTGTTTCTCTAGGCTAAGGTACTCTGCATCCATTTACATGCCTGCTAGAGCCTTTCCTGGTCCTCTGATCTCTTTCACTTCATCTGTGAAGCCAACCATAATTAGCCTCTTTCAAGCAAATATTTTCTTCTTCCATTTCTGTATCCATTACTCAGAGCTTAACCTAATTACAGGTATGTGTGCCTGTTCTGCAATTAGACTATAAGCTCAAGAAAGACAAAAACTTTGTTTGGACCTTTTAAAACATTTCCCAAAGTGACGTCTTTCCATGTCACCAACAAACACTTTATAAATATTTATATTAAATGATGTAAATACAAAGACAGTCTTTTTATGCAGGATATTAATATACCACTGCTTAACTTACATAACCCTCTAAATTTTATAAAATCATCTCTTAAACGCTTCACATCTCACCATATCCCTGTAAGGTAAGGTTATTATTTCTGTTTTAGTTATGAGAAAAAACATTCAGGTAGTGGAATTTATTTAAGGTCACATAAGTTCAGTGTTTGTTGCACAGCGCTATGCTCTCAATCGCAGGATGAGACCAAATTTCAGGCGCTGCAAGCACCAATGACAAATCTATAGTTATCTGTCAACAAGCAAAAGGACAGCGTATACGATATATAATCCAAGTACCTAAAACATAAAAGATAAGGATAGTAAAGCATAACAGTGATGGGAAAGCCCCAGCATAAAAAGACCATACATATTTAACAAGCCCTATTCAAGTCCTTGGGGGTAACTTTCTAGTAAGAGTTTAATATTCTTGGGAATAAGGTCAATGCATAAGTCTCAATGTCCATAAAGTCCAACAGTAGGCACTATCTGCTTGAGACCTTAAAAAAGAAAAGAAAAAGACAGACCCTCTTCCCTCCCCTCCCTGCCAACCCCCAAGAACATGTAGTTACCAGGCACATCCCTTGGCCACATTGAAATGATTATCTGGAAATGTGAGCAATACCAATAGAGGTAGTTGGTTAAATGGTTCACCTATTACCTCAGAATGTGACTTTGTTTGGAACTAGGGTCTTTGCAGATGTAATTAAGGTAAGGATCTCAAGATCAGATCATCCTGAATTAGGGTAGGCCCTCGATCTACTATCAGATGTCCTTATAAAAGAAAAGGAGGAGATAATGATGTAGGGAAGGAGGCCATGTACAGATGGAGGCAGAGACTGGCGTTATGCTGCCACAAGCCAAGAACCCCTGGTGTCACCAGAAGCTGGAAGAGGCAAGGGCCTTCAAAGGGAGTGTAGCCCTGCTGATATATTGATTTTGGACTTCTGGCTTTCAAAACTGTGAGAATAAATTTCCTTTGTTTAAGACATGCAGTTTTTGATTATTTGTTTACAGGCAACTCCAGGAAAAAAATATAGTATACAACAACTAAATAGTTAAAATCAAAATGTATCTCTCTCCAAGCAAATAATGAGATTCTCTTAGATAACTATATAGCATAATATGATTAAGGCTACAAAGAAGTATGTAGCTAATTTAGCCTAGGGTTTAGGAATGGCTTTACATAAAAAGTGACATTTATGTTAAGGTCTGAAATATGAAGGTAAAGCATGGTGGCTCACACCTGTAATCCCAGCTCTTTAGGAAGCTGAGGCAGGAGGCTAGCTTGAGACCAGGTGTTCAAGACCAGCCTGAGCAATACAGTAAGACCTTGTTTCTACAAGAAAAATTTGAAGGGAAAAAAAAAAAGCTGGGTGTGATGGTATGTGCCTATAGTCCTAGCTACTTGGGAAGCTGAAGTGAGAAGACTGCTTGAGCCCAGGAGGCAGAGGCAAGAGGATTGCCTGAGTTCAGGGGTTCGAAACCAGCCTGGGCAACTTGGTGAGACCTTGTCTCTAGAATAAATAAAAAAATTAGGCAGGCATGGTGGCATGTGCCTGTGGTTCCAGCTACTTGGAAGGCTGAGGTGGAAAGATCACCTGAGCCCAGCAGGTTGAGGCTGCAGTGGCTGTGAGTGTGCCACTGCACTCCAGCCTGGATGACAGACTGGGACTCTGACTCAAAAAAAAAAACTGAAGTGTGAACATGACTTCACCAGAAAGAGAAAAAGGTGAGATATATACTTATAATGGGAGTTATAATATTTACAAAGTATAATTTATGAAGGATAACAACAACAAAAAACCCAACATGTAGCAATAAGCATATGAAAGTATGTTTGAATTTCTACAAGTATGAGTAATTTCATCGCAGGATCTAAGAATCAACTAACATTCATAAGGTTAGAATTTTTTAAATTATTATCCATAAATAATATGTATTCAGAATCTGATTCATGAATGTATTACCACAAGAGATATCAGCAAATGTAATTTCAGGAAGAGGTAATAAGACAAAGAGGGCAACCTGGTTGTCTCATTTATACCCTGCTTGCCTAAATCAGTCTACCTTGAAACCACATTTAATATAAGTGAGAATCCTGAAGAAAGGAAGATCTGCCAGTTGGCTGTGAATACTGCTAACTAGAAGTGAATAACAGTGGGTCCCATGAATCATTTTGAAGCTATTTTAAAAAGCCTTTCACTAAAAAATTTCCCTACATCATACAAGTTGTAGATTTTACATCAAAGGGATGCCTGGATTCATCAGTTAATTAATAAACAATAATTCAGAGACTGACATTTCTGACAATGATGCCACACAGAGAATTAAAAAAAAAAAAATGCAACTAACCTACATTCTTAAAGTTAATGAAAGCTGATAGAGGAATGTGAATTAAATTTTTATAAACTTAAATAATGCATTAAATAGCTATGGTTACCTGATTTAATAAGCACAGGCTTGAGTACTATGGACAGTAAGTCAGAAATTGGTTACTTAGGAAACTTTCTTTTTTTTATGCAATATTCAAATCATAATTCAAGTGAACTAAAGAAAGGACACTAAATAAAGAATCAAAGACACCGACCTGAAGAACTTACTTTCATATTATGCTAAAGTGGTACATTTTTTATAATACAAATATCAATTTCAATGCTATCTTGAATATTTTCAAAAGAACTGTATAGCAACACGGATGGAGTATCCTAAGTAAAGTGGCACAATCAAAAAACCAAACACTGCATGCTCTCACTAAACGATGACAAGGATGGAAATAATAGGTATTAGGGATACCAAAAAGAAACTACCTACAGGGCACAATGATCACTGTCTGGGGAATTAGGCCATTTGAGATTCAATCCCCACCACTGTACAATATGCCCATGTAATAAATATGCATGTGCGCTCCCTGAATCTAAAATTAAAAAAAAAAAAAAAAAAGAACTTTGGCTTCCTGGATATAATAGGAAAAAATGTTCCTTGAAGGATGCCAAGAAACAAAAAGTATGTATGTTTTCTTGTGTTTATTCTGTGTTCAGCATCTTATACTTATTTTCTTCCCATTAAGGGTATAAAGTACACAGGAAAGCTGTAAAGATGAATGATAACAATTATTACTATAGACACAGAAAGAATGATCTCTTCTTGGAGATATTTACAGTTTTTACAGATGGAACTGTTTGGGATGGCTAAACTCTTAATAAATAGGGGGGTGATAACTCTGATTAGCATTTCCCAAATTAAATTCCATTGAACACTAGCATCCCATGAAATGTTAATAGGTGCTATTTGAGAAAAAGGTAGTGAGAGTTAATTATTAGGGGAACAGCATACAATATTTATCTCTTAAACGTCACAAAAAATAGCATACTAAAATCATGAAGTAAAAAAGCTATATAACTTTAACTTAGTATTTGGAAATTAATTGATTATGAAATTCTCTTTATGGAAAAAAGATGCTGTAATACTTTTCTGCCTTATAATTCTATGAAGTTCTGGAATATTGTTCCTAAACATATAAACAGTATATTAAGTTTACATTAGCACCTACTTTAATAGCATAGTGAACAAAAACAATGAGAACATAAATTTCTATAAAACATCTCAAAAGCATGATAGCAGACAAATGAATTTCTTTTCAGTCCATTACCTAAAGGTCTTAGTTCATTTTTAATTCATTCAGGCTCTAAGAACATGTAAATATGTATAGTTGGATATTTTCTGGGTATCATGTAAAGAAAGGAAAACATAATTGTGCTCTATTTATAGAAACAACTATACCTACTGATACCTACAAATTTCATATGAACAGGGTAAATTATTAACATTATAATTTAATCTGCTGTCAATAATCTCTAAGACATTTCACAAGGAAAAGAATATCAAGAACAGGAATCTATCTCTGCAACAGATTTCTTGTACTCTAGGGGGTCAGGAAAAACAAATCACCTTATACTTGAGAATTATATTACAAGTGGCTGATTATTTAGGATTAATGAGCTCAGGGTTAGAAGTTCAGGGGCCATAAGGACAACTGTAATGACTTGCCTGGTACTAAGCCCCTGCCAATGCCACTAATCAGCATGGCAGGGGTCCCTTAGCCCATCATCAGTTTGGCTCTGTTACAGCAGGAGACCACCTTAAGCCAATGGCTCAGCATCAATCCAGTCTTCTTGGCCTCATCTCGACCTGGTTCTGGGATGCTAGTAATTGGGCACAGGACTAATTTCTTGAAACCAAACCTCAACTTGAATTCCTGTTCTAGTAAATGAGTCCTCAATCTGTTGCTCCGATTTCATAACTTGTCTGACTTGATGCCTCACCCAGAAACCATGCTCCCTTAAATTTGTTTCTTTAAAACCTTTTAATGACTCGAGTCCTATCCCTGAAGTCCTGCTTACTTGCAGCTCTTTCCTTGCTACTCACACAGACTCTTTCCTTGACCAAATTTTGGTCAGGCTCCTCTTCCTCCTTTTTCTTTTTTTGAATTAGAGTCTCACTTTGTCACCCAGGCTGGAGTGCAGTGGCATGCTCACGGCCACTGCAGCCCCAACCTGCTGAGTTCAGGCAATCCTTCCACCTCAGCCTTCCAAGTAGCTGGGACTATAGGCGCACGCTACCACACCTGGCTAATTTTTGTTTTTTTAATTGTAGAGATGAGGTCTCACCATGCTGCTCAGGCTGGTCTTGAACCTGTGGGCTCAGGCAATCTTCTCACCTCTTCCTCCCAATGCGCTGGGATTACAGGCATGAGCCACTGCACCTGGCACACTCTTCCTCCTTTTTCCAACTGGGCTATCCTTGCCAGACCTGCATAGCTCAGTTTTGGCAAGAATCCTACCAAGTCAGTTTAGAGAAAATCCCCCATCCTCAGTATCTCCCTACACTCAGTATCTGACCAAATTCTTCATCTGCCATCATCCCCCAGGATATCTGATTATCCTGGCCTGTTTTCAGCAAGAATCCCCCCTTACCCCTGATATTTCCTCTTAGTAATTTTCCATCTTCCAGCCCCTCCAACTTACTCCTTGGCTATAAAATCCTCAACTTTTCCTTGTTGTATTAGGAATGGAGCCCAGTTCTATACTGAGGTCTCTTTTCCTCTGTTGCACTAGTTTCTGAATAAAATCTTTTCCCCACCATGTTAACTACTGTCCAGCTCAGGTTTCCTTTAACATGACCTGCTACCAGATCTCTCCACCTACCTGTACTTTAATTGATGGCTGTCTTATCTTTATTGTGTTCTCTGCCTGCAGCTGGTTGGGCATTCCTCATGACAGAGCTCAAGCAGAATGCAACTTATCAAAGGTAGATAGAATCTGCATATACAACCTGCTCTGTCCCAGCACATTTTTCTTTCTTTCTTTGTTTTTTATGGTAGCAAGACAAGCAGCAAAGCTGGCTCATCTGTTCACAGACTGTCATCATCATGACTAAGTTTACTGAACAAAGTTAAGGATGATTATTTTAGGGTTCTTAAAAAATATACTTTTATTTTATTTTATTTTATTTTAAATTCAGGGAGTACATGTGCAAATTTGTTATATGAGACTAGTGTGTGATGGTGAGCTTTGGACGTCTACTGAACCCATCACCCAAATGGTGAACATGGCACCTAATAGGTAGTTTTCCAACCCTCTCCCACCCAACTCCCCTCTTTAGGAGTCTGCAGTGTCTGTTATCCTCTTCATAATGTTTGTGTATACTCAGTGTTTAGTTCTACGTATACGTGAGAACATGCGGAATCTGGATTTGGTTTTGTGTCAAATCACTTAGAATAGTAGCCTCCAGCTACATCCATGCTGAGGCAAGGAACATGATTTTGTTCTTTTTTATGGCTGCACAGTAGTCCATGTCTATACCACATTTTCTTTATCCAGTCCACCACTGATGGGCACCTAGGTGGTTCCATGTCTTTGCTATTGTGACTAGCCAGCACATTTTTCTTATCTCAGGAATTTCCTTACAGGACTGACCTATCACCTGCCTTCATTAATAAGGGCACAGTTCTCTCCTTTTGGATATGACAAGGAAGATTGAAAACCCAATGCTTCTGAAAGTCTTTCTGAGACTAAAGTTGTCTGTGATTCCTAGTTTAAAAAATTCTCATCAGAAATTTCTGGGTCAGCAAGATGGTGGAATAGGAGGTTCTCTGCTCAAACAGTCCCACAACAATATAATTTTGTAGCCATCTCTGAACAAAAATGCCTTGTGGGAACCTTGGGATTCCAGTAGGAGTTTGTGAAACCCCAGTGAAGCTCAAGGTCTAGAGGTTCGTTTTGAGAAGACAAACCCACAACCAAGTGGCAGACTCATGGACTGTGGTCTTGGCTCCAGACCTGGAAATAGCCCTCTCTCCCTGCAGACTTGGCTATAGCTCCATTGGCTTTTGGCCTCTACCAAAACCATCTGCCAAGAGGCCCAGGAGGAGTCATGCATACCACTGCCTAGGGAGACAGACCTGCTGACCTCTGTCTTTGTTGTGGACCTTGAAAGAACCCTCCAACTTGGCTCTAGCCTCTCTCAACTATGGTCCTAAATGAGTCTTGCTGGAACAAAGACACAGGGCGACATGCTCATCTGAATCCCCTGGGCCTGTTTACAAACTTCAGTCCCACATCAGGCCCTGAAATGGCCCTGAAGCTCAACCCCAGCTTCTCTCAGCTGTGAACTGAGACCAGTGCTACCTAGCCAGGGACCAGATGGGAGACATGCCTGTCCATGTCCTCAGGGCAAGATTGTAGAACTTCTTCATTCCACAGAAACAACTAGAAAAACAATAGAAAAGATCAACAAAAACCAAGTGTTGGTTTTTTGAACAGATACAAAAAATTGACAAACCTTTAGCTAAGAAAAAAAGAGAAACTCTTTGTCAAATAGAGAAAATTAGAAATGAAAGAGGAGATATTACAACTGACACTACAGAAATACAAAGAACCATGAGATTACTATAAATAATTATATGCCAACAAATTGGATAACCTAGGAGAAATGTATAAATTTTATACACATACAACCTAGTAAAACTGAATTAGGAAGAATGAGAAAATCTGAGCAGATCAATAATAACTGAGGAGATTGAATTGGTAACAAAAAATTTCCCAGTAAAGAAAAGCCAAGGACCTGATGTCTTCACTGCTGAATTTTACCAAATATTTAAGGATGAACTAATACTAATCCATCTCAAACTCTTCCAAGAAACTGAAGAGAAGGGAACACTTCCAAACTCATTTTACATAACCAGCATTATCCTGATACCAAAGGCAGATAAGGACACTAAGAAAAGAAGACTACAGGCCAATATCCCCAATGGACATTGACACAACAATCCTCAGCAAAATACTAGCAAACTGAATTCACCAGCACATTTAAAGAATTATTTACCAGAATCAGGTGGAATTCACCACAGAAATGTAAGAATGATTCAAAATATGTAAATCTGTAAATGTGATACACCATATTAACAGCATGAAAGACAAAAACCACATGATCATCTCAATAGATTCAGAAAAAGCATTTGACAAAATTCAGCATATTTTCATGAGTTAAAAAAAAAAAGACTCAGCAAATTACGTACAGAAGGAATATACTTCAACACAATAAAAGCCATATAAGACAAGCACATTGCTAACATCATGCTCAATGGTGAAAAGTTGAAAGCTTTTTCTCAAAGATCAGGAAAAAGACAAGGATGCCCATTCTCACTATTTCTATTCAACATTGTACTAGAAATCCTAGCCTGAACAATTAGACATGAAAAAATATATTTAAATTAGAAAGGACGAAGTGTAGGTGCGGTGGCTCATGCCTATTATCCCAGCACTTTGGGAGGCTGAGGTGAGAGGACTGCCTGAGCCCATGGGTTTGAGACCTGGGCAACTTGGCGAGGGCTCATCCCTACAATAAACCAAAAAATTAGAGGGGCGTGGTAGTGCCTGTAGTTCCAGCTACTTGGAAGGCTGAGGTGGAAGGATCACCTGAGCCCATCAGGTCGAGGCTGTGGTGGCTGTAAGCATGCCACTGCACTCCAGCCTGGGCGACAGAGTGAGACTCCAACTCAAAAAAGGAAGAAAGAAGTTAAATTGTCTTTGTTTGCAAACAACATTCTCATAGAGAAAACCCCAACGACTCCACCAAAAAACTGTGAGAACTAATAAACAAATTTAGTAAAGTTGCAGGATACAAAACCAATAGACAAAACCATTAGCATTTCTATATACTAATAACACTCTAACTGAAAAAGAAATCCCATTTACAACAGTGCAACAAAAAATACTTAAGAATAAATTTAGCCAACGAGGTGAAAGATCTGTACACTGAAAACTATAAAACATTGATGAAAGAAATCGAAGACACAAATACATGAAAAGATATCCCATATTAATGTATTGGAAGAATTAATACTGTTAAAATACTCAATGCAATCTCTATCAAAGTGATCTACAGATTCAATGTAATCTATATCAAAGTGATCTGCAGATTCCATGCAATCTCTATCAAAATTCCAATTTCATTTTTCACAGAAATAGGAAAAAAAAATCCTGCAATTCATATGGAATCCCAAAGGTTCAGATAACCAAAGCAATTCTTAGCAAAAAAAAACCAAAGCTGGAGGCATCATACTAAGTGATCTCAAAACATACCACAAAGCTATAGTAATCAAAACAGCATGGTACTGGCATAAAAATAAACATAAAGATCAATGAAACAGAATAGAGGACCAAGAAATAAATCCATAAATTATCTCATCCCAAATGTAACAGTCAACCCAAAGTGGATTAAAAACTTAAACCTAGAACCTGAACTGTAACTCTTAGAAGAAAACATAGGGGGAAACTTTCTTGACATTGGTATAGGCAAATATTTTTTGGACATGATCCCAAAAACACAGACAACAAAAGCTAAAAATTAACAGATATATGAAAAAATGCTCAACATCAATAATCACCAAAGAAACCCAAATTAAAACTATGGAGAGATATCCCCTCACATGTGTCAGAATGGCTATCATCAAAAAGACAAAAGATAAGCACTGGTGAGAGTGTGGAGAAAAGGAAACCCTTGGACAGTATTGGTGGGAATATAAATTAGTGCAGTCACTATGGAAAACAGTATGGAATTTTCCCAAAAAATTAAAGATAAATTACCACACGATCCAACAAATCTACTTCTGGGTACATATGCAAATGAAATGAAAGCAGTGTGTCTGTAAGCTAACTGCAATCCTATATTCTTTGCAGGAGTATTCACAATGGCCAAGCTATGAAGTCAACCTAAGTATCCATCTACAGATGAATGGATAAAGAAAATGTAGCCGGGTTCGGTGGCTCAGCCTGTAATCCCGCGCCTTGGGAGGCTGAGGTGAGTGGATTGCCTGAGCCGGCAGGTTCGACACCCGCCTGGGCAAGCGAGACCTCATCTCTACAATAAATCAAAAAATTAGCCGGGCGTGGTAGTGCGCGCCTATAGTTCCAGCTACTTGGAAGGCTGTGGTGGAAGGATCGCCGGAGCCCAGCAGGTCGAGGCTGCGGTGGCCGGGAGCGGCCACTGCACTCCAGTCTGGGCGACAG
>CAUYQG010094411.1:0-24382 GCA_963574415.1 Tarsius wallacei
GTAGCGCACGCCTGTAGTTCCGGCTACTCGGAAGGCTGAGGTGGAAGGATCGCCAGAGCCCGGCAGATCGAGGCCGCTCCCGGCCACTGCACTCCAGTCTGGGCGACCGAGTGAGACGCCAACTCAAAAAAAAAAAAAAAAAAAAAACAGAGGGAAAGGATCAAAATTATTAGAGCCTACTAGATCTGAGGAAGGTGCCTGTGGAGCTGGGACCCACACCTTTAGGAGGGGACATGTTCTGCTCTTTACACCTCAGGAACTCTGAGACTCCCACAGAATTAGGCCTTATGACTCCAAAAAGAAAGCATCCCAGCTGGCTGGGCCTTGTATCTGCCTTTGGGATTGAGAGAGACACAGAATTGAGATCCTGTGAAGGTGACAAGCCAGTAACTGGGGTGATATTGATAAGGGCTGGAAGTCAAGTTAGGAAATGGCAGATCCTTTCCTTTCATTCGGCTGAATCCTCTCTTGGTTGGAGAAAACTAACCAGGAACCAGGGAAAAAAAAATTTTAAAAAAGCATCACAATGCAAAGCATTGAAGGGGTAGATTTGACACAGAGAGATAATGACTTAATAACCAGACCCTTTAGCATTTTAATTATACCTCTTTTCAGTACTTTCTTCCTTCTGATATAGTGTTCTGTATTATCTTATCTCCCATCAGTCTCTAAGATCCTTGAAACTAATACCTGGATATGATTCATATTTTGATCCTCTAAATTAATATTGTTGAGTAAAGGAATATATGAATTACATCAAATTAAAGACCTTTCCTTTTCAATTACAAGTACTGAATGTTTTATTATAAAAGATGAGCATTAGAAAATTAGTTTTTCTTTTATTTGACACTTCAAATAATTTTCCTAGGTTTTTATTGGGAATGCATATTATAACACATGTATCCGAACCAATACACACAAGAAAGTGTTCTTTTTAAAATGAATCTTTTAGTACTCTATATAATTAGACAGATATTGCTTCTATTTCTCAGAAGATGATTGTGTCTCAGTCCAGTCTGACTTTTTTCCCCCTTCTCCACAAAGGAAAAAGGACAGCAGAATCAAGAGACCCCAATGGTGTTCTAAAGCTGAATCAGCTGAAGGAAGAGGCTTTGTAGGCTAGGGCATGAAAAATCTGGGGAAGAAACTGAGGTTCAAAATGAAGATCTTTATGCTACTCACATTCCGAAGTGACTTACTGGCACAAGTCTATGTATATACTTCCTGGCCCTCCAAATGCTGTAAGTTGATCATATGGGGATGAACTGGCTGAACTCTATTAACATAAAGAATTCTGAATTTAATTTGGTAGAAGATGGGAATTCTACTGTTGACCCAGGAATGAATACCCACAGATTTGAAAATACAGAAATGTAGTCTCAAACATGAGAGCCCGTACTTTTACTGTTGAACTTTTTAATGGAAGGAAGACTTTTTAATGCATAGAAAAATTATACAATGAGATCTCTTTATAACAACTGACTTGAACATGTCCTAGGGAAGTGTTGTGTAAAATTTTAAATAAAATTCTGGAGGGCCATAGGTTGCTTGAGAAGTAAGAAATCAGCATGAAAACGTGTTGTCAAAATTTTATTTTCTCCAAAGGAAACCATTTGTTCCAGTAAAACAATTTTATGTAGCATGTCAGTTTCTTCTTTATTCAATGATAGCAAACAAGGAATTGATTATTCATTTTACAAATTATTGACTAGATGATGGCTTGTATTACAGTAACCTCATTGTATATTTTAAAAGCAATTCCACTTGTCAAAATTGGATTTGCATGCAATTTTATAGTTAATGATTTTTTTTTCTGTGAATGTTTCTCTATTGCATGAGGTGCAATTCTAGTTAAAATTGATGAGAGAGAAGACTTTGTTAAAGGTATACTCAGTATCCTTTTTGGAGAAAATGAGGAAAACGTTATTCTCTGTATAGTTGTTGAATCAGAATCTCATCTTCTGTAACTATTTCTGTAACTGTTGCCCACAAACACTATCCATAGCTAGCCTTCAAGTTATAATTAATATCAGTAAGCTATGAAGTGTCAGTGAAGTCGTTATTTAGTATCTGATTCCTAAAATAAGTTGTGCAACAAAAATGGTTAAAAAACCCAAGATTTGTGTTAAACTGCAGTCTTTTTTCATTTGCAAGCCATTGGTCCTTAGACAAATTAATTTATCGGAAACTCTCAATGTACAAAATAAGGAGGCTAATATCCATTTCTTAAATTTGTTCTGCAAATTTAAAAAGATTAGCAGACCATGTGCTTAGCACGTAAGGTCAATAAAGGGTAGCTATCATGAATTTCATTGCTACTGTCAAGTTTAACTGTTTGCTTTCATTGATCTTCATTACATAGCTGTACATGAGTAACTTATTAGGTCTTCGTTTTAGAAGTGCCCTTAGACATAAATCCTCTTGCATTTCATAACCAGTTTTCAATCTCATCCTGTTCTTGCCTGAACCACAATATGCTGATCAAATAACACATTGTTTTAAATTTTACACTAATGCGTGTTACATGTCTTCTTAGTACACCTAAGCATACGTATTTGTACCTCACATTTCCTTCAGTTATCCTTTCTGAACCACAATACTTTCAGTCTTTTGTTAATACTGTGTCCTATGGGCTTTGTATGTCTTGGGTTATACAGTTATCTATGCCTCAAGAAAGAGTTGATTAATTGGGATCTGTGGCCATGTCTCTACAAAAAATGAGCATGAGATCTGGAAAATTAAAAAATGGACAGGAAATTGCATTTGTATAGCATTCTACTGGACACTTTACACATGGTATCTCATGATCAGAATTTATTTTCTTGTTACATTTTTTTCTAAGGAAAATCTATGTTATTGTCCCATTCAGCAATGTTTCTCCCAGCAAAAGAAATTTGAGTGACTATATAGTGTTAAGTCACAATATTTTTCATATAAAAATCTTTTCAAAAATGTAGGTGAGACATTGAAGATGTTTCCTACTGAAAAATGAGTGGCCTGAAAAAATGAAGCAAATTTTTTTAGTTTAGGTATCAAACAAAAGATAAGATGTTAAATCAACAATTTCTTACAATTTTTCCCCCTTGAATCATCTGGAAAATTTTGATGATTCGTCATTTCACTCAGTAGTTATTTTTCCTAAAACTGATCAATACACTAAACCTTCTGCTAGAATAAGGTTCAAGAATAAAGTTATGTGTGTAGATTATATTCATTTATTCTATAAACATGTGGATATGAGGTGGAAAATTATTGTTAGAATGAATCTAAATGTGCTATATAGGTAAGAAATTGGAATCTGAACTAAAGAAATAAGAACTGGCTGAGCTTTGTGGCTCAGCCTGTGATCCCAGCACTTTGGGAGGCCAAGGCGAGTGGATTGCCAGAGTCCGCTGGTTTGAGACCAGCCTGGGCAACTTTGCAAGACCTCGTCTCCACAATAAATCAAAATTAGCCAGGCGTGGTAGCACGCACCTGTAGTTCTGGCTACTTGGAAGGCTGAAGTGGAAGGACCCCCGGAACAGGTCGCTGGGGTAGCCGTGAGTAACCATGAGTGTGTCATTGCACTCCAGCCTGGGCAACAGAGTGAGACTCCCAACTCAGAAAAAAAAAAAAAAGAAGAAGAAGAAGAAATAAGAACTGAAACAATAGTTTGTTTCAACATGCTAGCACTTTGCCATAGGCTCCCCAAAATGTCCACATCCTAATCCCTGGACTTTTGGATCTGTTCCTTCGCATGGCAGAAGGGACTTTGCAGATGTAATTAAAGTTAGGGAGTTTACGTTCAGGATATTATTGTGAATCATCCCTGTGTACCCAATTTAATCACATGACCTTTTAAAAGCAAAGAAATTTTCTGTCTGAAAGAAAAGATGACACAGAAGAGAAAGTCTGGGGGATTCGAAGCATACGGAAGACTGGACACACTTCTGCTGGTTTGAAAATAGAGGAGCAATATGATAAAGATGGTGGCCTTTGGTGGTTGAAGAGCAACCAGTGAGGAAACAGGGACTTAGCCCTATAACAACAAACTGAATTCTGCCGACAACCTGCGTACATGAGGTTGGAAGTAGATTATTCCATAAAATCATAACTCATAATTAATCAGTCCACGCTCTGCACCTTTATTTCAGCTTTGTAAGTACAGAAGCAGAGGAACAATCTCATCCCACCTGTATTTTTGACATAAGGAAGTGTGAAATAATACATTTGTATTGTTTTAAGCCACTGACTTTGTAGTAATTTGTTATGACGGTAGCAAAAAACTAACATGTATTTTCCCCCAATTCTCTTTCATTGAAAGTGTTATTTCATTAATATAGTCATCAACATCTAATGAATGTTTTTCAGTAGACAAAATGAAACTCTTAAAACAAAACAATATCTATTTTTATATGGTTGGGATTTTTATACTCAAGCCTGATCTATTTTATTCATATTTACTTAAAATAGTTTCTAAAATTCTTATTTGATTGAAGCTAATGTAATATTTATGCAATCAAAGTTAATGTTAAGACATATAATGATTTTATCAGGTAAGCCATGAATATAAATGACAAATTATCATAATTATTAAAGATCATAATATTTGCACAGAGAAAATATTTTTTCAAAAGTAGTGGTTGCTGTCATTAATTTGGTGAGTATACTTTCACAATGAATATATTGATAGCAGTTTTGTATAATGAATAAGTAATACTAGCCATGTAACATAGGGATAAAAATAATGACAACATAAAGAAAAGCATTTGTTTAAATGTTGTGTATCATTTTTGTATACTGTGACTTAGCAGAGGATAAGATATTTAGAGTATGTTATTTCAATAATTCCAATTTTAAGAATCTAAGTTTTTAAATGCTCCTAAATATGAAAAACATTACACACAAGGATATTTATTACAGTATTATTTATGGTAGTAAAAATATTGAAGTGAACTAAACACTATGAAAGTGGTTACCCAAATTTTAAAATACAGACTCAGAAATGTGATGCTTCTGTATAAAAGGTTTGAGTATATAGCAACTCATAAGTGTATGATTTTAAGTGAAAATATACAAAACTCGGTGTTCATTTAGATTATAACTATTTAAATTTTTAATATTTTAAAAGGAGATGCATAAATACAAATATTAATAGTTGTTTTGGATAATGGAATGACAGTGATAGTTGATTTATGTTTATTTTCAGGTCATTTTAAGTCATAATATTTGTATAATTTTGACATGTGTTAAAAATAGATATCTGTATCACTGCTAATTTCTTATATCATTCTAGTCTAATTAAGTCTTTCTTCTCAAATATTCAGTAGCTTGATAAGATCTCAGCTTAGATAGAAATGGGTGCTGCATTATGCTAACAGAACAGTACCCAACAAAGACTTTTAAAAATTGACTCTTGAGATTTTGCTCAGAGAAATCAGTCAAGGAAATATGTTTTCTCCAACTTGTTTTTTATCGGTCTTGGTTCAGGCAGCTTCATTTCTCATCTGTATTGCAGCTGTAGACTAGTCTTCCTTCAATCCATTCCTCAGTTCCACCAGTCAGAAGGATAGATTTCAAAAGGTAATTTGGCCATGTCACATTGCTTAGACCTTCCTGTAGCTCTTCTTAGCACTGAAGTTAAAAGATAAAATTCTGAACTTAGCTAACAAGGCTGAGCTTGGCCTCACCAGACTGCCCAGATTCCTTTTAAGGCCATTACATTCTCCTTGTCTTCTTTTCAGCTGCATTGACCTTCAGTCAATGTTCCAAATATAGCATGTCTTCCCTCATGCTGTCCCTTTCCATCTGTTTGTAATGTTGGTACCCAGTCATTCTTCAGATATCTGCTCCAACACCTTTATAATAATTCAGAATATTAGGCTGTGTGTGTTTTCATATAAGACTTATTCGTTTGAAGCACTTATTTAAATTAGTCTATAATTATATGCTTATTTTTTGTAATTATTTGGTTATCTGCTTCCATTAACAGAATTAACAGATTTTAAAACCTATATGGACAAAGTATTTCTTTTTTACATAGTGTTTAGAACAGGGACATATAATAGGTGCTCATAAAATATTTTTGAATGAATGAATGAGTGAAGAAGTGAAGAAAAATATACTATAAATTAGGTCATAAATAAAAACAGAAAATGCCTTTAAGTAAATATCAAACTTTTAAGCCAACACAGCAAGTGGATGTACCAGTGGACTTCAAGTATTATAGTTTCATTGACAAGATTAGCACTGTTGCAGAAATGCATCCATCTTTCTACCTAAGTCTAATCCATTAAACATTTGAATGAACAAGTTGTTACCTCATCATGGTTTTCTTTCAATAAACCTACTGATTGCAAGTTGGCTTTCAAAGTGGTTTGGTTTGATGGAAGAAAATGTAGTGACTGAAAAAACAAATGGCAGTTTTCATGCTGATTCACCTATCAGTTTTGCTACTATAAATAAAAAGTTATTTTGATTATACAAAGAAATCTTATATATTATTAATGTAAAACTAGCCCTAAGACATGCTGACAAAATTAAGTTTTGGGACTTGCTGGATTTAGCTATGACCCGGAACTATGGAAAATGTACCAAACAAAAGTACCTTATAACTCTTTAGTGGATATGGTCAGCATGGCCTTTTTAAAACAGTATACAGTCATTTATAATGCACCTTTTAATATAATATGTGAATATTTATTAACTTCTGCTATGAGAGAAAAAGAACTATACCTATATGTCTGAGAAGTATTCATTTCCCAAACATTTTCTGAATGAGATAGATAAAAGGAGTCTTTGACTTTGAGCAGGTTAAAGGAAATACAGATGAGGATTGATGACTAATAGAAAAAGAAAAAACAGTGGGAAAAAGAGAAAAAAATATTATATGAGCTAAAGGATGTTCCCAAAAAAGAAGAGAAAATATATACTAGAGGGAGATGGATGTATCCAAGTGGAAAAGTGTAATAGGAAGCAGATTATGGGCCATAAGGCAAAAAATATATTACGTTGGTCAAATGATAGCTAAACCAATGATAGAATTACATTTGTAGTTGGCAATAGGTTACTAGTAAATGGGTAAAGATGGAAATGTAGAATTCAGAGCATATTTAAGAGAAAAAGAAAAACAGACAGAAAGAGTATGGATGTGTGCATTAGCTAAATTAATCTTAGCTGTTGCTACAAATAATCTTTAAATTTGTAATGGATGAACATAATAGAAATTTGTTTAGCCTTCACGTGTCAAGGTGTGTGACTTTCTTCCATGGGGTTTTTCAGGAATCAGTTCCATCCATCTTGTGGCTCTACCATGATCTGCTTTTAGGTAACTAATGAGACAAGAGAGTGGAGAAAGTATAGTTGACAATATTTAAATATTCCCTTGGTGGGAAATAGGTACAGGGTCAACCCTGGATGCAAGGTAGACTAGAAATTTAGTATGTAGACTATACTATAGAAAGAGGGTCATTTTGTGCCTTGTTTTCTATTAATTAAACTCTGTGAAAAAAATTTATGTATATGAAAGCAAAACCTATAGTCTTAGCATTCTAACATAAAAATACTATCAATGTAGTGAGAAGAACATAAATATATTCTAACTTAAAATGACTTCACCCTAATAATGTGTAATTTTTATCTACTAGGATTCATGGACCCTAACAGCTTTGCCCTCAGAATGCAATATAAGACGGACAATTTCAAAGATAGCGTGTATAGGATTATATTACAATTTTTTAAAACTTAAAATTGTACCTCTCCATCACTAAGTCAGGAAAATGCTCACTAAATCAATCAAACATGCATCTTTTACCTGTGTCAGATTTATTTTGTAAGCATAATCAGATAATATTAAATTGATGTAATATTTTATTCCTCTTTGGGCTTTCAAAACTTTTAATGCATTGTTTTTGATTAAATATTGAAGGTGTTTGAATATAGATATTGAGTCACATTCAGCAAAGGAATTGATAAAATTGAATTTTTAATATATTTAATTAACATTTTGAGGCATTCATCTGGAAATTGAGCATAATAATATATGTCTCACTTACCTCATAGGGCTGTTGTGAGATTCAAATGAAGAAAATATATGAACGTTGTTAGTACATAAAAACTGCTTTATAAATATAACTCCCTCCCTCTTTATCAATGTACTTTATATTTATATGTATACATATATAATGTATATGCGTGTGCATGTAGTTTTGTGTGTATATACACACACACATGATATCTAAAGTATGCTTCTAGTGTTGTAGCAAAACAGCAAAATTATTGACATTTCTTCATTCTGTATCATTAACTTCTTAACTGCCTAAATGGAAGCACTACATCCAGTGATCTCTCAGATTACTGCCCAACTCTATTTCCCTATGAAAAAGTAAAATCATAATGATATGGAATTGCATTTCACATGCCAAGCTGCAACAACTCACTCTTTCTAGTCTCAGCTTCCAACCTGATTTTCCAGCTTTTGTTCAGAACCTTCCATATGGTTTTCTTACGACACTTCCTAATCAACCTCTTCTGTAGCTCCATTTGTCCTTTTTTCTGTTCAGTTTGTTGTTAGAAAGTGAAATTATTTTCTGTCGTGGTCCTCTGTGTTAGCTTTCATTTGGACTTTCTAGAAAAGGTCTTGTGTAAGCACTTCAGAAATCCAAGTTAATCTACCCAGTTGGATACGGAGTACAGTATTAGAACAGAATGCACAAAGACTGACTTCTCAACCAACGACTTATGGCTGAATCATTTAATCTCCTCAAGGTTTTCCCTAAGGGAATTACCTTGCTTACTCATTCCAAGTAAAGATATTAAAAGATCCATGGGATAATATATGTAAAGTGGTCTTTGGAAGGAGGCAGAGAGGTAAACAAGATATGTTCGCATCCTCTCCTTGCTTTTAGAAATGAGTCACTCTGCTGTGCTTTGTTATGATTGCTATGTAAGCCGTTCATTTTCAAACACTGTTATGTGTTCTCCAAAAAGTGATTGTTCAGCATAAGTTATAATAACAATCCTGAGACTCACTTCTGGCAGTCCGGAAAGGGTAAATAAAAGTCATGAATATTCAGGTATTTTATATTCTAAAGCTCCAATTTGATTGAGCTGCTTTATGACCTTAGACAAATCACACCACTGCAATTCCCTGGTTCTGTGTCTCTGAAATGTGGTAAATTTAGTACTGGTTTCATGAATAATAAAGTGAATCTCTGTAAAGTGCTCATTTTATAGAAATACTAAATAATAAAGAGATTCCTTGCATTCTGCCAATTTTCAGTCATGCTTCTTGCCTTTGTTACTTAGATATATGTCTTTTTTTATTCTTATTCTAAATTTGTAGTATTTTTAAAATAGATTGGCAATAGAAGCAACCACAGATAAAAGATACAGAGCCTGTGTAGGTAAATCATGCAAATGAGGGAGTCAGAGTTCTCAATCAAGACATTGGTGTCAGGAAATTTCTTTTTAATGAAGGTTGTGTGCATACATGAACTTAGAACATAAAGTCACGTGCAAAACTGAGAGAAGTCAAATTGTCTCTACCCTAACCTGGCAAGGCCTAGGGTCATGAAACTACTAACCATCAGATAAACCTGGATCATTTTCACAAACTGCCAAATCAGATTAAACTATGAAAAAGTAATTTATTTACAAGAACAATTCAAAAAATGGTGAGAATGACCTTTAATTGGCTTTCGGATGATAGGAATACTTGTAAATCTTACAACGAATACACAGTTCTGAAGGTTTGCTACTGTCTAGTCCTCTCCTCTTCAGCAATTAAATTGGTAGGATCATGAATCCAATCATTTAGACTAACTTATTGCCCTGCCATAAACAGCCAAAGTTTTCAAAGTCTTGACCAAGAATGGGATTTGAGCATGTATGGATTTCACAAATCTGACTGTCTAATCAAGAATACTTCAGCATAAACTGTAACTTTAAAAGTCTTATTGAATCTTTATTTTCATCTCTTCATCTTTATTTATTTATTTATTTATTTATTTTTTGAGTTGGAGTCTCACTCTGTCACCCAGGCTGGAGTGCAGTGGCCGCTCCCGGCCACCGCAGCCTCGACCTGCTGGGCTCCGGCGATCCTTCCGCCTCAGCCTTCCTAGTAGCCGGAATTACAGGCATGCGCTACCATGCCCGGCTGATTTTTGACTTACTGTAGAGATGAGGTCTCGCCAAGTTGCCCAGGAGAGTCTCGAACCCGTGGGCTCAGGCAAGTGGAAAAAAAACAAACACTTCCGACGTATTCTGTTTGAGTAGGGATGACTCGAAACATTTTTATCATGGCCGGGGAGAATACCATCAGGGAAAGCATGACAAGAGAACCATTCTCTTGTCATGCTTTCCCTGATGGTATTCTCAGCCTCCACTCACCTCAGCCTCCCAAGGCGGGATTACAGGCTGAGCCACCGAGGCCGGCTAATCTCTTCATCTTTAAAGATACCAATTTGTGTTGTGCTTTTGAATATCATACTGATTTTTAAATGTTTGTAGTATGTAAATAAGAGTATTAGTAAGTTATCCCTATATATAAATTTGAATCACTAGGACCACGGAGTACAAAGAGAATGTATTGGTCTGATTCATAAGTGTAGCATTTTTCACTTGTTCATGGAATGCAATTGTCACACCATGGTTGACTGGTCACATTTTATCACATTTGCCAATTCTCAAGTTGACTGATGTGGATTATTGTGGATTAAAGCATTTAAATAGTCTTCATCAAAGCCTGATGGTCTTCCTGATGGTGAAGAATAAATCAGGTTAAAGTGGCTCTCTTTGAAATGACAAAACCATTCTCTTGTCATGCCTTCCCTGATAGTATTTTCCCTGTCCATGATAAAAATGTTTCGAGTCATCCCCACTGCCTTTACTCCTCTGTTAAACTCAAACAGAATATGTCGGAAGTGTTTGTTTTTTTTCCACTTGTTACTCCATCTTCTTTAGCCTACAAATAGCACTGGCCTTCTTCAAGTCTTCAAAATATAAGGCATATTCACAACACGATATTGTCATGATAAATGACAAATGACAAACGATAAACAAGCTCCCAAATACTACGTTGTTGCCATGCCAAAAACAAACGCTACAAATTTATGCATCATCCCAATAGATCTAAACCCTGGGTCTCAGTCAATGTTATCTCAAATATCAGATTTCACATAAAGCCTTTCCTGTTGCATCTGGGAAGGTCTGGAAATGGCAGGAAGAAATGGCTTACTTGGATGCCATAGCTCTCCTATGAAACAAACGACTTCCCCTCTCCCCTTGTGGTTACTGTCTGCACGTCTGATCTTTTCTTCTACTAATCTACAGAGTTCTAAAGGTTCAAAGCCAGGATTGCTCATCTCAGTATCTTTAGATAAACCAAACTTTGTTTCATATGGCAGATAGGATAACAACCAAATCTGTACTATGTCCTGTAATCCTAGCACTTTGGGAGGCCAAGACAAGAGGATCACTTGAGGCCAGTAGTTCAAGGCCAGTTTGAGTAACACAGCGACACCCTGTCTCTAAAAATAAATAAATAATTAAACTAATTAATTAATTTAAATGTTTAAAATTTAAAAGACATATCTACTATGACTTGAATGTAGAAAGGACATAGCATTTTTCTCATCCTTTTGAGCAAAAGGATGCCCTGTTACTACTAATTACTTCTATGACAATAGCATAAACTGCTGAACTGTATAACGGTCTAACTGTCCTAGATGAACTGGGATGTATGATCACTGTACTTATACAGAACTCTTTATAGTTTGAGCCCTGCCTGGTTTCCAGCTTCATTCCTCATCACACTCTTATATACACACTGAGCTATAGTCATGCTAAATTATCTGCAATGCCCGCAGGGGTGATGATTTTTCTCATGTCTAAACCTCTGAATAAGACTCAGCTGAAATGTTAGTTCTCCATAATCCCTCCTTCAACTCTCAGAGAGAACAAAGTGAAATTACCCTATCAATCATGATTCTTAATATATAGTTGTAATCTTTTCTATAAATGTCTGTCTACCTCACTATCGGCCCTGCAAAACTCAGTGCAAGTTCTGCATCTTTGTTTTTTCCATCACAAGCAGAGTGTTTGACTTATTGGAAGTATATAATTAATATGATAGCTAGTGAAATATATTTTTTAAAGATTCACTGTAATACAAACTGGACCCAAATATTATTTTCTGGTCTGAACTAGAACATAAAATAACATAGCATCAACCTGCTTCAAATTTTATATCTCAAAAGTGACCAATGCATGAATGCTATACACTACTCACTTGTAATGTTTAACTTGTGAGGAGGTAAGCAATGAAATACTTGTAGATGGTTACCACCTGTTTTGTTTGTTTGTTTGTTTGTTTGTTTTGAGTTGGAGTCTCACTCGGTCGCCCAGACTGGAGTGCAGTGGCACACTCCCGGCCACCGCAGCCTCGACCTGCTGCTGGGCTCCGGCGATCCTTCTGCCTCAGCCTTCCAAGTAACTGGAACTACAGGCACACGCTACAAAGCCCGGCTAATTTTTGATGTATTGTAGAGATGAGGTCTAGCCAAGTTGCCGGGCGGGTCTCAAACCCTCAGGCTCAGGCAATCCATTCACCTTGGCCTCCCAAAGCGCTGGGATTACAGGCTGAGCCACTGAGCCCAGCCGATCACCTGTTTTTAAATTGAGCCCATCCCATTTCAAGGTGCTAAGCCATGCTGAGATTGCATTGTTTCCACATGTTTAAGTTCTAGCTTCAGTTACAGCAAGTTATGTTCTTAAACATTAGCACTCATATTCTAACCGTGCTTATTTTCCTGCTACAAAAAATGAAATAAAAGTTGTGCAAAGATAAAGGGAGACAAAATTCTGTGAATGTCTTTTAATCACAAAACAAATTTCCAGACATTTCAGAACAAATTAATCTTATTTTATTAAAATAATAAATTTTAAAACACTCATATTTTATTTAAGTATTTTGTAATCTGTGTGTATTTGGGTGCTTTTTACATAGGCTAGCAAAATTACTTCAGATTTGTATAAATTTTTCTTCAAGTTGACGTGATTTGTACATAAAAATAATTGTAAGCCAAAGTATATCAAGACAGTAATTTGAAACACCTCAATGAGAAGTGAAAAAAAATTACTATTTTTGGTAAGCCAAAAATAAAAAAAGTGTTTAATCAAGAGGAGTAAAATGTGAAAAAGTATGGAAATTTCAGGAGAAAACTTGTTAAAATCAATATTTTTCTGAAATACAAAAATTAGGGAGTCAGCTAATGTCTGCAAAAGGTCAAAATCAGGGAGAACTAAAGAAATGTATGGAGAATAATAAGGTAACAGGAGCTGAGACAAAGAAGAGCCTGTTAACAAAATAAAGTGTATAACTATTACATTGATTTTAGAAGTTTTTGTTTTGATTTCATACTAGCTCTTTAAATACATCTTTAACTGTTTTCTCTTTGACATTTAGACTTCTGGCAGTAGTACTATAAGCATAGCCTTCATTTGTTTAGAAATGTAATTTCATTTTCCATAATTACCAATGTAACTATGTGCTATTACCTTAGAGCCTTGTTAATTCACTCTAATAACAGGGAGACAATTGCTGAATTTTGAAAATTACTAAGTATGTGAACAAATATAATAAAAGTCATTAATATTTTATCTCAGGGTGTACGTTTTTTCATTTATTTCAACAATTTTAGCTTAGCTTTTAATTATTCTGATACTACTAGGACTAGTCAATATCCTAATACACATTTCATGAAACTTAAAATATTCACAAGAGATACCTTCTTGCAGCAAATTGCTTGGGTTAGCTAGCTTAGGATACCAAATATCACAAGGGACAATTAGTAAAATTTGCTTTTTTGGAAAGGTGTTCAACATTTGGGTTAGGAAAGATATTTTACCCTATACCTATCTTTGAGGACCTTATATTCTAGTGTGACTTGGAACTTGTATGTCGTTTTAAATACTTAAAAATTCAATTTATTCTCGATTTGGACTTGATTTACTCATTCTGAGTTACTGAGGTATTGTTATAATTTATCTTGAACTATGTGTTAACCTAAATAACTTCTATCTTATGTTGGTTCCTGTCAGTTTTAGTCAGTATTTTAGATACAATAAAATAAATCCCCAGAGTTTATGATGCCTGCTAACGCCCGCCCCACACACACACACAAATGTTTGTTTTTTTTTATTGTGCTCAAATTCAAGTTGTCAATCAATTGAAAAAGCTTAAATTTGGGGGGGGTGGGTTTAAAGTTTGGAGGGGAAATTGAAATGTTTAGATTCTGTACCTAAGACATGAAGCATAGCAGGGCATGAGACCTACCCCCTTGGAGCCTCTAGAGTTTTAATTAGTTTCTGAAATCTTATCTTACTTTCTGGGAATATTCTTACTTTATTCCAGGGAACCTAGTTGTGTTCAGAATCCTATGACTGTATAGACTTAAATCAGCATAGTAGAAGCTGGTGTAAATGAAATAAATTCAAAATCCTGCTTGCAGTTCTGAGTGCACAATTAAGTATCTGGCATGAAATCCCAATCTTTTTTCCCCAGGTGGCCACACACTTGGTGAATCCATGCCTTTGTAATGTTTAAACAGAATCATAAATCTCTCTGTACCCTTCATATAATTCTCCAACAACTTTATACGAGCTTTTGCTCACCAATGAAAGTGAACACCATGTGCCTCATGTAAAGCTATTTATTCATCCAATAAGCATGTGCTAAATAACTGAGTTAAAAAAAATAAAATCTCTGTTAAACACTCAGTGGACCAATAGCACCTCAAGGAAGCCAGATTGAGACTTCTTGTATTTGTTTGCATTTACACAACCCTATCCAAATCATCTTTTAGAAATATTTTCACCTTTCTCATGCTAATAACTTGCTCTGCTTACTGTGTTAATCTACTACACCGTATTCTGACCAAGCATATTTTCTCACTGTTCTTCACCTTTCCTTCTCCCTTAACAAATAATAATCACCCCCTGTAAACATGGGATTTTCCACAGCTTCTAAAGTTTTTTCTGCAGGCGAACAGAAGTCATTGCCTTTTATCTTGACCCAATATCCTCTCCCCAAGTCGTGCTCCTTAGCATGCTGACCTATGACTGTGATTTATGCATTCTATTTATGAATTTTTATGTACAGTTCACCAGACTTCACTTTCTGATTCAATTCAGAATTCAACTAGTCAATATCTATTATATATATTTTTTAAAAAACAGAGTATAGAAGAAATGGCTCGTAAATCAAAGGTTGTGGGAGGACTCCCAACTACAAAATTTATGTGGCTTTGGAGAAAAATAATTCCATGAAACTGTCCTGAAATTGTCTCCTCTTATGGAGAAGAAAAATTATACTTAAAGGTTAAAAAAAAGTTAAAAAAAAGTAAAGATGTAAGCTTTGTAGCTTTGTTTTATAATGAACTTCTTGAAGAAGTTTCTCATGATTGTTTTTTGATCTGATATATCTAACAAAAGACTCCAAATATAGTGATCAATAGCCTGTTCTCTCCCAAAGAAATCAGATTGAATTAGTTTGAGAAATTTAACAAAAAAGGAGTCTGATCTTTTGTTGATTTATTTTTTAACCTATTATGTGTCCAGCAAACTAAAAAATAATGGACTCAGAAATGTAACATCATAGGAGAAAAGAGATTAATTTTGTTAAACCCAAAGTTTTGATAATTATACATTACAGAAAAATGTTTATCTCAATTTACAACTGTTCTTCTTATTTTTAAAATGCTATGACATTCATGCTGAGCACTCTTCATTTTTTCAATCTTGAGAACTCGGATTTTTTTTTTTTTTAATTTCTGTTGTCATGTCATTAATTGCCAGAAGGATAATAAGCTGAACTCTCAAATAACTATCCATAATCAATTTTGATAAGAAGATAATGTGTCTTTTCTATACCTGAAAGCACATAAAATATTTGACAGTAATTCAATAATAACAACAATGGATCGTTTTAACTTTCATAACTAATAGAGCTTGTGATAATATATTGAAGTGCATCAGATTCATTGAGTAATTATGATGGCACTTTATCAGATCTGCACAATGCACTGGCTGAGGAGTCACATCGATATATTTGCCCTAATGTATACTGTTACAAAGTATGCAATAAATTCTCTATTTTATGGTCTTCTGGGAACTGAGGGAAATGATTCAATTAGCAAGAACACGTGAACTGAGGGAAATTAAATCAACTTTAATAAAAACATCCATAAAACATGTTGCAAGCTAAGTATAGTGGTCATCTGGGACCTTGTTCCTGGAAATCAATAAAACATTTCAAGGGTCATATTTTTATAACTTCTTCTCGCATGTTAGTTGGACTCAACTCAAGGGCATCCTTAAAACTGCCGAACACCTGAGGACACCTATATTTAGGGACCCTGTGTCTCTGAGGGGCTTGCTAAGTACGCATTAGCACTTGCATGGAATTGGTCTTGAGAAAGCTTCACAGTGAGAGAAATGTGAATGTAACACCTCATTGGTAGGTCATGCATACAGAAAGGTAGGACTCAGGGAAGATTTTGTTTCCCTAAATACCCTAGGTTTTCTAAATTGTGTGGTTTTCACCCATGTTTACCTAACTAGATCTAGCTACTCACTCATGATTGTGGGAGTGTGGATAGTTTTTGTTCCCTCTTAATAGTTTTATGTATTTTTTCAACTTTTGTAAAATAATTGTTTTGTTTTGTTTGTTTTTTCCACTCTTTTTTGAGTTGGAGACTCAGTTGCCCAGGTTGGAGTGCAGGGGCATGCTCATGGCCACCACAGCCTCAACCTACTGGGCTCAGGCAATCTTTCCACCACAGTCTTCTAGGTAGCTGGAACTACCTGTGTGCCACCACGACCGGCTGATTTTTTTAAAATTTATTGTAGAGACAATGTCTCACCATATTTTTCTGGCTGGTCTCGAACCCCTGAGCTCAGGCAATCCTCTCACCTCTGCCTCTCAAAGTGCTGGGATTACAGGCCTGAGCCACCAAGCCCGGCTAAAATAATTGTGTGTTTTCAATTACCATTACAAAAGAAATAAATAAGTTCATGTACACTTTCAACAAAACAAAGATACAGGTGTGTTCCTCTTTACTGTCTCCTCCCTCTGCCCTACCCCCTTTTCAATTCTACCGCTATTCTCTCAAGTCATTGCTTTTTACACTTTGTTATGTGTTATTCTAGAAGTATGTCTCTTTCCTTATATATAGAGAGAGAAAATATACATGTTCTACCACATAGCTATTCTCCATATCTGGGATCATATTTTGCATATTATTCTTTTTTAGCTTAATAATACATATACCATATTTTAAAAGGAAAAGTTTTATTGTATTGACTACAATGAATATACTGTGATTTATTTAACCACTGTTCTTAATGAGTGACCTCTTCATACTAATAGTGACAGTGTTATAAGTAGTTAGGAAGTAGACTTAGGAAGGATGAGGAAAGCATGGGAGACGTATTGGGACGTATAAGGACATATTTATTGAATAAATAAATGGATAAGCATACATATCTTTGCACAATAAGCTAAATCGTGGGCCCTAAGGAGCAGCCAGAATTGTAAAGCAGAGAGCTTTAGCGATCTGTTTTGATCACAAATTCTTGCTGTGACCTAATTGTGGGAAGTGAGAAAATAAATAGATTTTTTAATGTAGTAGTGAGTTTTGTTTTTGTGCTATACCATAAAGTATTACAACGATTCAGATATACTTTTTTCTCTGTGATTTTATTACTTCTCTGCTACAAAGACAAACATTGTTCCAATACTCTCAGACCCTCGAGGAAGAAAGAATGATTTTCACAGTAGTATATACAAACACTGCTCTTTAAATTGGATCAGGAAGACATCTTTAAAAATGACAGCAGTCATAGAATTTAGACTCTCGATTGTAATATAAAATTAAATTTTAAGTTTTTCCTAGCTGTGGGGAATGATTTAGAGGTTAGATTGGGAAGAAGAACTTGTTGTATATGTAGAAGAGGTTTTGAAACTGATTCACTATAAAAATCAAATTGTAGAAGAGATTTTAAAAGCAATTCATTATTAAAAAAACAAATTGATGACACATTTTAGAAGGTTGCTTAGCAATGAGCTTTTCTAGTTTGAAGTTATTAAATCAATCCAATTAAATATATAACTTAGACAAAATGTTAATTTATGGTCATGTAAGGTGTTACATTTCATTTAAAAGTAAACTAACTTGAGATAGGAGTTAATGTCTTATATTTTGGGGGGTCTCTGTTCTTCCTAATATAATCAGACTAGCCAGCAACCTCTAGAACATGGGACAGAAATTAGCTAACCCATTACAGATAACACAAAGCGAGTAAATGAAACATAAAGATGATAATACACATTTCCCCGCAATGATTATATTCCTCTATGTAACCATAGCTACAGTGTAACAAAATGTTTCATCTTTATTCTGGAGTTGACTCTTTCATAGTAATACATAAAGATAACGCCTTTTCCAATTTAACCACTTTCTCAACTTCTCTGACTCTTAACTCCACAGCACTGACCTTATGAGACACACAAGAGAATAAAGTTGCAGGATTTTTTGGACCTTCACATTCATTGACAAGCATGTTTATAAACGTCTATAGCTGATTGCTTCCTAGAGTTACTTTTTTTTCTACTAGCAGCTATTGTATGATTAAAAGCTGGAAAGGCAGATATTAAGAATTGATGTCTCCAAAAAATATTAGAACAAATTGTCTGCTCAATCTTTTTCTTCCTTGACTGTTGGTAGCTTTCACTACAACCAAAGAACTTCAGGGAAGTTAGAACGCAGCAAGTTGTGGAGTGAATGCTTCCCCAGGAGCATCTTGACCCATTTGGAACCTAAGTCTAGAGTATGCTTTCTGTCTCCTTTCTTTCTCTCTTACCCTCTTGAGGTTCTGACAATCTCAGTTGTATTAACATTTGAGATTAGACAGTATCTAAATTTGTGCTTAAGTGGGAAAGCTATTCTTTAACTAGCTTATTCAGCAATGAAACTGAGTATTGTGAATTATTGGAATATAAATGCCAGAATTTCAGATGTGCTTGGGCCATTTCACCTTCACCTTGTTCTTCTCTTCTAGAAAGCTTTTCATGGCAGTTCTCCAGCTGTGCTTCTTCCAGTTGAATTTGAAATGCCCTATTACCTTGGCTAAATTTCAACTATGTCAGTAAAATCCCTAAGAGCAAATCAAGCTAGCAGCAAAAGTGCCTTTCCTAAATAAACAGACTGCTGACCCCAAAATACGAGAAGCGACACTCTGCCATCGGGATTATTTCACAGTCAGGTTTAATGAGTACAGTCATTTTCTCGTGCATAAGCTTTTGACTGTTAACTCAAGTTGAAACTCAGTTTAAACTAGCCACCTGTTTCCTTGGACTGAACACAGTCTACAGCAGCACTTAAGGAGCACACTTCCATGCTCTGGTATAACCAACACAACCAGATACATCTCTCCAAAATTCCAGAGACTAGCCTCAAAAGGAGGCTATTCATACACATTTCCTCTAAGAAATGATCAGGACTAAAGCCACTATGCCATACATCCTCAATTACTTCAGCTTCCATAGAAACTCATTGTTTCCTCTCCCAAAACATGTTATTTAAAGTATGTGATTTATCATGAGTGTATCCATCAACCTTCTTTGTAGTAGACATCTAACATGGTGTTCACTCCCAAAGACATCATCCCTTGGAAAGGTAACACCTACTCGTGCTTTCATAATTCTTGGTGAGTTCATGAAGGTCTTTCCTCCCACATTAGATCCTTGGCCACTTCTTCAAAGGAGCTGGTCTCTTATCTGACCTCATGCACCCATTCTCAGGGTCTCCCTAGACCTGGTCAACACCAATCACTATGGACAACACCTCTGAAACTTTAATTTTCGAATACTCCACTGTCTAACCTCGACTTATTTTCTCTCCATCTCACTATATTTGACCATTATTCAATCAATAATGAAATAACAAGCATTATTCAATCCCACAGGTATCTGCAATTCATTGACAACACCAATGTTTTTTTTTCTTTTTTCTTTTTTTTTTTTTTACTATTACTCACCCCACTTAATGTCATGTATTGCCATTTAATGTGGCTTAGGTTACATGAGTCATCATAATACTCCCTGGCATACTGTTTCATGTTCTTTGCCTGTTTTTTCTTATCAAACTCACCTGTCAAGCCCCAACTTTGATTAAATTGATTTCTCCTCCTCTTCCCAGCCAACATCTGAGCAGCTGAACACTGTTGGAGAAAACCAGCAGTTGTACTGACGGATGATAAATTTGTGGTCACAGATTTATGGTTTGACACTGCCCAGAAATCTACTGTGTTTCTCCAGTTAACTCACAGCTCCTAAACTCTGAAATAACTACTTAGTATCTTATCCTCTCAAACCTCAAGTGTCTCCCTCCTCCTACTTCACTCAGTTTACTAAGTTGATTGCGATATGTCTTAAGAAAAGGCAATTAGATTATAACTTTATCATTCTTCCACCAACAAATCTACTAGCCTGCATTTACCTTTATCCATGCACTCCTCTTGCTTCCTATTTCAATAGATGAAATATCCCCAATGCTATTGAAATCCAGCAATTTACACTGTGTCCCGTCTGTTCTACACAAAGTTCTTGTTGTGCTTGCAATTAATTCCCTCTTTCTCCTTTAATGACTAATCATTCATATCAGTACACAAGCTTTCTGTAATACTCCCTTCTTAGAAAAGATTCCCTTGATCAAATATCCCTCTCCAGCTTCCAGCCATTTATAGAAAAACTATTTCTATTTTTGCTATCGTTTCTATTACTTTCTTTCTTGATATTTTTACAGTCAGGCTTTGAAGCCCACTCTCGAAAGTTCTCTTTTCTGGGTCACCAGTAACATCAATGCTGCTCACTGCAGTGGTCAATTCTCAGGCTTCACCTTATTTTATATTTCAGTTTTATGTGACACAGTTAATTATTCTTTTACAAAAGACTTTATATACTTGACTTCTGTGCCACCACACTTTCCTAGTTTTTGTCCTGTTTGTCTAGATACTTTTAAAGTTTCATTTCTTGGATTCTCTTTTTCTTTTCAAGAAATGCTATGGTTCCGCAATTGTCTGACCCTGGACCTCTTCTCTCTTTAATCTACATTTAAACTTAAGGTGATCTATCTAGTCTTGTGGCTTTAAAAATTATTGTATAATCTGTTAGGGTCCCAGCTTAGAATTCTCCACGGAGTTCCACTGGGTTACTATTGAACACGTCAAACAGAACTCATGTATGAGATGAGGGAATTAAGTCATATTTTTTACATTTTTTAAAATGAGAAACAAATAAAAGATGGTGATTCTTGCCAAATCTATTCAATGATTATACTAATGTCAATTATATTGTTCTAACATTCTCTCTTATATTTTCAATGCACCATTATTTCTTCTAAATTAAAAAATAAAATTCATGTTTTTATTCTTTGGCAATGTTGAATATTAATACGTGTAAACATGTTACATGGCTACAGAGAAATAAATCAAACAAATAAATTCATATATAAGTTTCAGTTTACAAAATAGACAATGAATTTTAAAATCAGTTAAACCTGTACATTATTTTTAAACATATACTTTAAAACAATTAAACCTATAGTTTTAAATCGTTATTTTAAATATCTTAATAAAATTGTTGACATAACATTTCAATTGTTATAATATCCTGGATCTAAAATTCTGTATTCTTTTCATGAAAATCCATATGTTACAAAGTGAGTTTTGACATGAGTGATTTGAGGAAACTAGATCAAGTTAGTACAACAAAAAAATAACGAAAGTGTCCAAGCTGAAATAAATAGAGATCATGTATTTCTTTGAAAGTACTAAAAAACAAAAGATAAGCCAAGTTGCTAAAATGTAGTAGAGAAATGATGCAGAAAAGAAGAATAAAAGTAGGAAAACATAATGAACAAGAGGAAATAAATCAACTGTGATAATAACTGGAATAAAATAACCAATTTTAAAACTATATGCATTTACATGAGTCATAGATAAAATAAAATAACTCTAAATGTGAATAGTCATGACAAGAAAATGCTTATGGGGTAATATACAATGAAGATATATAATAACCTACTACATAGTAAATGCATATATAACACAAGTACTCCCCTGGAAGGATAAAAAGAAAATGTTAACAGTAATTCTCTGATGGAAAGTTGACAAATGATTTTACTCTCTTCTTTTTGCATCTCTAAATTTTACCTTCTTATCAATAGTATTTTTTAACGTCAGCAAAGGTTAATATCACTACATGATTTAAATAAAGCACTGCCCATTTTTGAAACCTTCAGTCTCAACTCATTTACAAATTACTTCAACTTAAATTCAAGGACTTCAAAATCCTATCCCACTGCCCAACTTTCCAGTCATTTTTCTGATCTTCCTATTGTGTGAAAACTTTTCCAACCAAAGAGGTCTACATTCTGATCCTCACACGCTGTGTACATTCTCACCTTTAACCAAACTTGTAATACCCTCAAAATCCAGCTCACATTTTATTTCCTCTGTAAGGCCGTTGAGATATCTTGACCTTTGGAGATGCTATCTCCATAGCTTCTTATAGCATTTTCTGTGCTGTTCATCTGGAGCTAGACTAAGGATTCCTAACTTAGTTTTTTGTTTTATATATTACCTCTTTATAAAAGTTATGATTAAGGAAACAGTAAATAAGCTGCATGTAGCTCAGAGTTCTACATGCAAAGGTCCTTAACAAATTTAGGTATTGCTCTTAATAGTAATGATGATATGTATATAAACTAATATAAATCCACTACCAATTTTTTTATTTTATTTTAAAGATGTGGAGTACAATTCAGGATTAGGTATACAAGTGGTCATCATACAGGTAAAGTTTGGGCCTCCCTTTTATCCCCACTCTGCCTGGTTTGATATCCGGTACCCTTATTGATGTTGTGTCTTGCCCTCATACCCCGGCAGTATCCTGCTACTGCCAATCCCTTTCTTATAGTATTATGGTAAATGTTCAGGATCCACTAATGAGTGAGACCATGTGGTACTCTGTTATTTATTTCTGTGATAGATCACTGAGTTTGATAGACTTTAAATCCATCCAAGTTGCTGCAAAGTCCATAAGTTTGTCCCTCTTTATGGCTATATAATAGTTCATTGTGCATATATACCACATTTTTTTTTTAGTTGGAGTCTCACTTTTGTTGGCCAGGCTGGAGTGCAGTGTACCACATTTTCAAAATCCAGTCCAGTTTCTATGGGCAGTACGGTTGGTTCCATGTTTTTGCTATTGTGAATAGTGCTGCAAAAAACTGCATGTGCAGGTATCTTTTTTGTAGAATGATTTGATTTTCTATGGGTGTATTCCCAGTAGGGGGTTTACTGGGTCATATGGAAGGTCAATGTCTAGTTCTTTTAGAAATCACCACACTGTTTTCAAAAAGGTTTCACTAGTTTGCATACCCACCAGCAGTGCAGAAGCATTCCTTTTTCTCCACATCCTTGCCAGCATCTTTTGTTGTTTGTTTTATTAATAATGGCCATTCTTACTGGGGTTAGGTAGTGTCTCAATGTGGTTTTGATTTGCATTTCTCTGATGATTAGTGAGGTTGAACACTTTGCCATGGGTTTGTTGGCTGCCCTTATATCTTCTTTTGAGAAGTGTCTATTCATATCTTTTAATGGGGCTGTTATTTTTTTCCTTTCAGCACTGTTGAGTTCCTTGTATATCCTATTTCCATTAAACCAAGACAATCTGATAACTATGTAATGCAGGAATTTTATGGCAAATTACCATAGATCATATTAATGCGATAACTGGGTCAGTTTTTTCTCTCCCTGTCCAGATCTGTACATGGTCACCTCCACCTTGACTATAGATGATTCTACGGACTTCTTGTGGTATTTTTGCCATTACAATGGAAGTTAACAGCTTAAATGTCAACTGCATGATATAAACTTTGTTAATTAATAATTGTCCAGAATAAGTAATTGTCTCCTCTTGAAAGTGATCAGTTTAAAGAAGAATTGATAGTTATTCCAGACATGAAAATGAAGTGGTGAGGCCAAGAAACCTTCTCGTACTCTCTGATGTGCAATGTCATCTACAGCTGAAGGATTTTGAACAAACATTTGGTGATCGTTTAGAAAATGGATATTATAGGCCAGACTCAGTGGCTCAGCCTGTAATCCCAGCACTTTGGGAGGCCGAGGTGAGTGGATTGCCTGAGCCCGCACGTTTGAGACCAGCCCTGGTAACTTGGTGAGATTTCTTCTCTACAATAAATCAAAAGTTAGCTGGGCATGGTAGCGCACGCCTGTAGATCCAGCTACTTGGAAGGCTGAGGCAGAAGGATCGCCGGAG
>CAUYQG010094412.1:0-18564 GCA_963574415.1 Tarsius wallacei
CGCCCGGCTAATTTTTTGATTTATTGTAGAGATGAGGTCTTGCTTGCCCAGGCGGGTCTCGAACCCTCGGGCTCAGGCAATCCACTCACCTCAGCCTCCCAAAGGCGCGGGATTACAGGCTGAGCCACCGAGCCCGGCTGAGACTTTTTTTTAAAATAAATAAATAAGAACCTTTTTCAGGCATTTTAAAGCCAAATTCAGATCCCTCTACTTTTATATTTCCCCGTTAGCATCATTCCCACTGAAGATATGCTCATGGAAAACTGGGTGTAATTCTCTCTTTTTTTTTTTTTGTAAGTGGAATTCCACAATAAATGTTTTAAAATTTGGGGAAGAGGGGAGAAAGTCTTTGAGGAAGGCATTTACAATGCTAACTTCTATGCTCTGGTCTGAGTGTACATAGCACACATTGATTTTCAACTTGGGGCACAGAGATTACAGTTTCAATGCATGAAACTCACAGATTTCCCTAAGCCCTCTCAAGACAAAGATTTATTAAAGGTAGAGCTCATGTGTCCCAGGCACCTCTTCCTCTAAGCTGGATGAGAGTGAAACCTGAAATGAGGAAAAACCAACCAATAACAGAAAGGGCAGGTGTTGACAAGTTGAGAACCATTTAAAGGCTGGCTTTTGTAGAACTTTCAGGAGTTCCTTCTAAATATGCTGCCTGACTGTAGCCTTCAATAAATTATTACAGCTTTAACTCATCTGGTACTTTCATATAATTATGGTATTATGTTAAAAGTTACAGAAATATATAATATGCTCAACTGTCTCTATAGTTGATACCAGAGGGAAAATTACCACCACTCAGTGAAGAAGATCCTGCCTCATTATATTAATGATTTATCACAATGGGAAAATGTGAAAAGTAACAGTTGTTTTTATGAAAAGAGGCAGCTTTTCCCACTGGCAACTCCTACAGGCTCTCGAAAAAGAGAAATTTGGAAGGAGCTCCAGACGGTCACACACTCCCACTCCCTTCCCAAGCTCCTTCTGCAACTCTAAGGAGAAGGTGTGCAGGCAAACTTTGGAATATCCTTCAAACTTGACATTAAGTATTCAAATGTTACTTAAACAAAGTGTGAGCAATTAAATTAATCAATCTTCCCAGCCATGTACAGAACAGATGTTCAATAAATTCTCTTTGCTTACAGTGAGGGAGGAAGAGTCCACTTTTAACTGTCCTTCAGCGATGACACTGCTCAGGCTTCCTCTGTCAGCCTCCTGGGTCACCGTCAGGTGCTTCTGCTGTGCTTTCCTTTATTATAAATAACAACAGGTCACCTGGACTACCTGTGCTACCTGGGAGCCTCATGTTTCATGATCCTTCCAACACAGGGCTCTGTGCACTCCTGATCCCTGGTAATGGGGCTGATGGGAATGGCGATGGAGTGACGGCTGGCAGTGACAGATGACTCCTGGCCAACGTGTGCTGCTGACAAGCGGTGAATAAGAGCCAGTGTTGCAGAAAGGTCAGGATAAAAGTATTGACTTGACTTTCAAAGTTTCTCCAGGAAAACTAGCAAATGAAACAAAGCCACCCAGAACTCCAGGACATGTGCAAACCCAGCAGTGCTACAGGGAGATGGTTTGTTGCAGTCTTGGGAAAGGGAGTAGCATCCATTGGAAGCTGAGGTTTAAACCAGGAGGGAAATTCAGAGCCAGGAGCTCTGCATGGACAGTTTTCTCTGCATGGACAGTCTTCTTTGCATGGACAGTTTCCAGTGAAGGACTTCACCCCCACACACCTCCCCCGGGTTGCGAGGGGACATCGAGGGAGCAGCTCAGTAAGCAAGTCTCACCCTGCCCCAAAGATGATGACAGAGAGTGTACATGCTCCCCATCAAGTCACCCAGACCCTGTAAGTGTCCCTCCTGGCCAACAATCTGCTGCAGAGGGAGCCACCACCAATTTACAAAAATAATGAAATCCACGAATGTGTCAGATTGACAAAGATTGCAGGACTCCACTTGTCCCTTTTGGCTTCTCCAACTAAATCTATTGTCTCCAAAAGGACTGGAGAATCCCAAAACATGGGAAGGCCTTCAGTCCTAACCCCACAGTACTCCAACCTGTTGACCGTCCCTGACCTGGATACTCCCCAGCCTGAAGCCTCTGGATACCACCTATGGTAAGGCACAAGGCTACTGACATTCAGAAGTGACGGTAACAATCCCGGCCCTACAGATATATAACTTCAACCTTTTGAAGGCTACCTTTCCATATATGGACTTTATCCACATTTTAATGAGGCTTTAAAATCTCCAAGATTAAGCTGGCATTTTATGTAGAACTGCATGCTTTTTACGATATCCTGACATGTTGTACAACATTTGGTGACTATATTGATCCTTATAAATTCAACCTCTATATATATTCATGAAAAGTACCTTTTCTCCCCATTCAGGCCACAAGATGATCCAGGCACACATTTTCCTGAGTGGAGACAAAAAAACTGCAATTGTCATGGTTTTGAGAGTACACAATGTTTCAGTGTTTTCAAATTAAACCCATTTTACCATCTGCTTGAAAATTCTTCCATGAGGAAATGACAGTTCCTTTCCAGGTATCTGATGGTGTAAGTGCCCCTGTTTCTCCTTCAGTTGAGCCTGTTATAAATCCTGAGGAGCCCAGTGAGGGCTTCCTCCCATGTGGGGCATTATACATCTTCATGCCCTCATGTTAGCCTGACCACGGAAACCAACCTTCCCATGTTTCTTTGTGCCATTTTATGCTTTTAATCTGAAACAAATGATTGCAGGGGGGGAAAAAGCATTATAACCTTGATGAAACATCAGGAGTAAGAAGAAGAAGAAGAAGGCAGAGGAGGAGGAGGAGGAGAAGGAGGAGAAGAAGAAGGAGAAGAAGAAGAAGGAGGAGGAGGAGAAGAAAAAGGAGGAGGAGGAGGAGGAGAAGAAGAAGAGGAAGAGGAAGAAGAAGAAGAAGAAGAAGAAGAAGAAGAAGAAGAAGAAGGAGAAGAAGGAGGAGGAGGAGAGAAGAAGGAGGAGGAGGAGGAGGAGGAGGAGGAGAAGAAGAAGGAGAAGAAGAAGAAGGAGACTATGACCAAATTCATCTTCCGCTGCTACAATCAATCTCTCACCTAAAGAAATACACAATAACTATGCGGGAAAAAGGCAAGATTTATGATTTAGAAACATCTACACTGACCAGCATATACCTAGTCTTCTTGGCTCCCTCCCTACCCGGATGGCTCTCTCTAATAGTTACAATGATAAACTGTCTCTCCCCACTGTTTTACAAGTACATTAGCTTTATTTAATGAGATCTCAGAGTAATTTAACAGATATATATAGGACATAAGACTAGAAAAACTCTTGCTACTTGGATACTTTTGCCAAGGTATTCTAGGACAGTTAATCTGAGGTGTAGCCTTATATTCTTTGGGAAAGCATAATTTGAATTTTTGGAAGGTTTATTACATGATTTTAATATAATTATTGTATTATAATCAATGCAGGGAGAGAACATCTTTTACATTCATTTGCATTTGGAGCATCGAAAGCCAGAATAAATGGGCTTTCTGAAATCATGGAAACTCACGTACACATTGAATTGTCAGGAAGGATGTCACTGTCAGAAATTAATAAATTTGTATTAAAGTTTTTCATTCACCCACCTCCCCAAAGGAGTAAAAAGATACCTGGTGTGAGGGAAGGGAGAGAGGAGGAAGACCGTTTGAGAGGGAGGTGAGGCCTCTGTCTTCTCAGCCAGTGTCATACTCCTTGGCGGTAGAGGACCTGTGGGCTGTCCTTGTCACCCTCCATGCCTCGATGCCTGGCATATTCGGGCCAGGACCACGTCTTCCTGGCTAGCTGTGTTCTCCCTGACATTCCTCAGCTCTTGGTTCTCTGGGAACTGTAATGGAGGAATGACAATGGTATTAACTTTCTTAAAAATTGCTTTAATAAACTGCCAATTAGTAAGTGAGAAGAGGACGCCACGGGAAATTTCCTGGATGTGTTTAAAATAAAATTAAAGGGGGAAAGGAGCCTCTTTACTCTTCATTTCTTCAAAAGCATGAAGATTGTGCTCTCATATACCAGGTTGTGGTTTTCGGAGCCCATTCTCCTAAATAAGAAAAAATCTACATTGCATGGTACCATTTACTCATTTATGACACAGTTAGCTCTGTTTCAATAGTGGAGTATTAGCCTAGGTTTAGTAAATGATTGCAATAAAATACATTTAAGAACCAAAACAGAACAAAAAACAGCAACTCAAAATCTACCCAGTGGTGATAGCTGTGGTCTAATTTTGTTAAGACCAAAACATGGCCTTATTAAACTTTAGGTTGCTTTTTGTCAAAGCATCTATTTCTTTTTTTAAAATCCTTTAAATGGTTTGTGACAGACTCCAACTGATACTTACAGTCGTGCAAAAGTGTTCCATGTCCTCCTCCTTAGAGGCTACAGTATCCCACAGACAGTTCCTCATGGAGCACATTTATAAGGAATCAGCTCTGAAGGCATAAGATGTTACAGTGTACATGTGGCAGCAGGTGAGTGTAGATTCCAGAACATACCACATGTGTGTCTGCTCAAGGTAAACACACTTAATGGCATTCTGCAAAATATATACTACTTTATATAGGGCTAATGGTCTTTATGAATAATTTAGGGACTTCAGTGCAATCTTTTAAAAATATAACATAGTGAGCCTAAAAACTCAGTTAGATGAAAGGTTATGAAATTGGGGGTGACCCTTTAAAATGACATTAAGAAATCACAATGAACCAGCTCACTTTGGAGTGTGGGGCTCAGAAAGAAAGGGAAAGAGAGAGACAGGTGTGGGGGGGTATGTGATATTCTTACTCCAACAAATCCATTGCATAGAATTTCATTCCTTGAGAGCTATACGTCAAGTTGTATTTGTTTAATGAGGTTGGCACTAGAAAGATGTGTAGAACATGTCAGATACCCAGTACCCATGCACAGTGGAGGAAAGATAACATCTCAGACTCTGACCACTCACTTAGTCTTCCAGCCGGCTTCTCTATCTGTTGGTTCTTTGGGGAGCAATAAATGAGAAGACAGAAGGAACAAGGAGCCAACTAATGAAAAGCACACACGAAAAAGAAAAAATTATAACATTGGAGAGCAAAGTATATTTACTGACCTCACAACGCCATAATCAAGAGAAAGTTATCATGGAAGAAACTTTTACTAAGCAGAATGATCTTAAATAACAAGGAGTCCTGTGGAATGTACAGCACTTTTAAGATATGCAAATTGAATGAAAAGTATAGACCTAAGGGTAATTAATTGCAAATCTAAGAATAATGTTTCTTTGTCAGGCTGTCTCCATGTTGTAGAATACATTCTAATGTGCCCTAACTTAGAATATTTTTTAAAGGCTGCTCTAATTACAAGATGTTCAGAATTTCAAAATACTAGTTATTATTGTTTAATTTAGCTGCTGTGACATTTAATAACAGAATTTACTGATTACACGAAAATATTTTCATCTTCCAAGGTTAAAGCACTTGTTCCTAAGTTCAGACCATCAGGATCTGTGTGTAGAGAGAGTATTTCGGGGTAAACCACTTTCTGTGGTCCTTGACTCCACGTTGGGTGTGGAGGGATCCCAAGGGTTGTTCACTGCTACTTAGCTGCTTTTTGGCATCAATTGGCACATGCTTCTGGGTCTTATGGTGATGTGCTTATGATGTGGGGGACAGTATAACTAATCTACATTCTTAATGTCTAGCTCTCATCTCCCTGCTGATGAAAACCTCCCACATCTTGTTAATGAAAGTGGTGTAGAGATTCTGCAGATAATGGATTCTTGAAAATTTGTAAGTGTGAAGACATGGAGAGAAGCTTTCAAATCAGGGGAATCTGACACTTGTCTCCCACCAAAAAGCTCTTAAACAAGATGCACTTGAGGAAAGAACTGGAAGGGAAGGTTGGTGAGGGGCATTAGTCAAGCAAATGAGGAGTGAGGGCCATAAGGAAAGCAGCTCTATCCCTTGTTCCGTCAAGGGTCCAGCTCAGGTGCGAGACCACTGAAGGAATGGGATGTGGCTGATTTTTCTTCTGAAATTAAAAACAAATGGACTCTCTGGAATCCCATCTCATGTTTCTCAGAAAACATATGGCCAAGAGTGGGCCACACAACTGCAGAAGATCTGGGGACAGAAATGTGTGTGGGGGACTGGCCCAAGGAGTGCACCAGGAAAGATGGGCCCCATCTCTTGAGTTAAGCCCGTGAGGGCAGGTGACCAAGGCGAGCGCTCCTTCTGAGCACCTGGTCCCCAGTGGGGCGGGCATTGCTTGTGGCCATGATGACACCTGCCCTGCCTCTCCTCCTGCTTCACAGGTTGTTCCACCACTTGCTCCATGTCTGTTCAACTTCTTAAAAGATGCCTGCTGATGCTACCCAGGGATCTACCTGGACCCTTTCCTCACCCCTTCTCCAAACTTACTCCCTAGGCTCTCATCCAATCCCAGGGCACTCAAGGCCAGCTCTGAGCTGGTGACTCAAAGTGAAATCTCTAGCCCAGACCTTCCAGATGTGCACTGTTTACAGTTTCAGTGGTGTCCACTCCAGAATAACCAAGGGGCATTTCTAACCTGCTGTCTCCCAAATGGACCTCCTTCTGCCTGAAACGCTCTGCTCTTGCCCAGAAAACCCTCAGGCTTTGGGTTACAGCTCAGGTGTCAGTTTCTCTGATCACCCTAACTTTTGTAGGGTGCTCCCATTCCTCTGTGTCATATCACCCTTAGTCATTTCCATCAGAGAAACTTACACAATTTATATTCATTTCAACCACATGTTTATTTTATGCTGCCTGTGGGATCCACAGAAATGGAAGCCACAAAGGAGTGGAGGGACAGAGGACTCCTGGGATGCAGCCCCTGCTCACCCTGCTGCCCTTTGTGCTGCCAAAAGTCATACTCAATAGACCACTGGGGAGTGAAGTGGTTAGGTGACCAGCTGGGAAAGTGAGTGTGGTCTGTGCCTCTCCCTGGGGCTCCACAGCAAAAGCCCACTGTGTGCAGGGTATCGCTCATAGTGGCAGTATGTCCAGACAGATGGTGTTAATTGCCAGGCATCTCAGTGGAGAAGCCAGAGCTGGATCAGAGCAGGCCTATGAGAAGGGCAAGGAGTCCAGAAAGCACACCACCCAGAACTTGGTTCTTAAGAGACCAAGAATATGGAGCCTAGAGGGAAAGGATGACATGATGGTATGATGACAATTGTTTGTAAACTAGTCTATAGAGAGGGTTAAAATTGCTCAGTACAGCTGCCATGGGCACACACAAGGCCCAGGCCTGGTACCAGGGAGTCAGTGCAGTATGTAGAACCCAGAGCAGAACCATCACAGACTCAATCTACACTCCGCCTCTTGCCACCTGGTGGGATTATGAACAACTGGTTCCATCTCACGGGGCCTCAGCTCACTTTCCTGTTGAGGGGATTGAGCAAAATGTTTGCAAAGCACCTACCCCTCAAATGTTGAAGAGAGAGGCTTAGGAAAATCAACATCCCCCAAGCCTTGTATTCTAGGCAACAGTAAGTTTCCATTGAGACCACTGTTAATTCCTCACCAGCTCATGCAGTAACTGTACTCCTGCAAAGTTGCACCATTCCCTTCCCCCACCACCTCAGATATACTTGGAATTCACCAAGGGGCTGTCTTCCTTTACCTGATAAACCATCAGTCTGCCACCACTGGCCTCGGTCACTTAGCGTCAACTCAACCCCAGGCCCCAATTCCAATGAAAACCATCCTAGAAATTCATTTCAGTTACTGAAGATCTCAACATTCATTGCTGTTGGAACAAGTCTTGCAAGTACAGAGATCAAAGATCCCCCCACCATCATACACACACACACACACACACACACACACACACACACACAAAATTAAGAAAAGTAAAGGCAAGTCAAAGTCTGGGAGAAAATATGCATGATGCATATATCTGGCAAAAGACTTAGTTCTGCAATATGTAAAGAATTCCTACAAATCAACAATTTAAAAACTCGAGGCATAAAGTGGACAAAAGACTTGAATAGACACTTCACACACATGAAAGATGCAAAATGACATTTTGCACATGAATATGTTTTACATCATTAATCTTTGCCGAAATATAAAGTAAAACCACAATGGGATGTCATTTCATACATAGTATAGTGGCTAAAATAAAAAAGACTAAAAGGTCCAAGAGAAGACAAGAATGTGGAGCAACCAGAACCCCCATACATTGCTAGCAGAAGGTGAAATGGAACAACCACTTTGGAAGACTGCTACAAAGCTAAACAAACAATTACCGTTTGACCCCCAATATTCATCTCAAAGCTATTTTTAGAAAAGAAAAAGAAAACTTTTGTTTACAAAAAGACTTGTGCACAAACATTCATAGCTACATTGCTTCCATCAAAGCCAAAAACTGGAAACAACCCAATGTCCACCAACTGAGACATGGATAAACGGGTTGTTTTATATGAGACAATGAGATACTACTCAGAAATAAAAATGGAAAAAAACCTAATACATCCAACAATATGGAAGAATCTCAAAATTATCACATTGAGCCAGATACAAGTACACACTATATAATTCCTTAACATGAAGTGCTGTAACAGATGAAAGTCAGCTGGTGGACAGAAAGCAGATCCGTGGCTGCCTCAGCAAGGAGTCTAAGATGGACTTAGGGGCTGGTGGGAACTCTCCTGGCTCGCAGAAAACTCCAGAGTGGTGCATCCAGAAGGGAAGGTGGCAACATGCAGGTGTATCCTTAAAAATCTGTAGATTTTATTGACTATAAATGTATTTTAATAAAATAGATTGCAAAACAAAATAACAAAATATCCCCCTATTCTAGATTCTGCTCATTTGGGGAAAGGGTGTCCCTTGGCAGACTGGGCCCAAAGTGTTAAGAGCTCAGTGAAGTATGTAAGACCAAGCACACTGGCTCTTCTCTCCCCTGGGTACTCCCAGCCCCACCAAAGTAGCCAGGTCTACATCAGTTCTGTTACACTAGCCCAAGAAAATCAGTCAATGCAGACAGAGCAGAGAGGGGAGGACCCTGCTGATACCTCCCAAAGGGCAGCAACCTGAATGGACCGTAAGGTGGTACCCTCTCTCAGTGGTGATTAGTCCATTTCATCTGCCCTGGGGTTGGGGCAGAGGAGTGCCTGTTAACCTTCTGCTTCATCTAGGCAGGCTGCCTATGCAGTGCATCACCAAAATGTGCCTTCAGAATGAAGCAACAGTTTCCTTTTCTACCCCAGGAAGGTGCCGTGTAGGAACTGCAAGAAGCACTGCACCACCACAGTCCTGTCAGGGGCCTGGGTAGTCAGACAGACAGGTTGGTACAAACCCTGACTTCACCCCCTCACTAGCTGTGTGACCTTGAGCATGTTCCTTAACCTCTCTGTGCCTCAGCTAACTCATCTCCATAATGAGTACAGTCCAAGCACCCACCTTTACATAAAACAGTAGAAATAAAGGGCTTAGAATTTTATTAGCTTTAGGTGTCTAGTACAACTTATGAAAGTTAGCTATTACTATGATGACAGAAGATGAGGATAAAGAAGTGTGAGATTCAGAGGGAAATGGAGGGAAAGGGTGAATGAGAGAGACAGAGAGCACGCGAATCAGAGAAGGCTCAGGGAGGGTGAAATAAATGTATGAGAGAAGGATGAATCCAAATTGCACATCTCTGCCTAACGCTTGCCCAAGCATTCCCCACAGCTTGCTGAGCATAATTTGGACTTGGTTATTTAAAAGGCTGTGGGATAATACAGTGGGAAGACAGGTCTGCGCTGTAACTCACACAAGTTATCACACAGGGAAGAGCCACTAATCTTTGTAGGAAACAAGTTATTCATAGTTATCTAAGGCTAATATTTATGCATCACCACACATTGTGAGCAGAGCCCAAACTCTATCCTCACACAGCCAAGATCTGGGAAGGTCTTTAGCAGCAATGTTCCATATTTTAAGTCCCTTAGAGAAGTCCTGCCCAGTAGTCTGAACCAGTTCTGTCATAAACTGCATTCATGCCCACTAGATATATTCATGCACACCGCTAATTGAAAGAGCAGATTTTCCAAGGTGGGTGAGTGCTAAACCGAGCTGGGTGGATACAGTCTTGCAAATTTCCTCCAACCAAAGCCCAGTGTTGCCTTGCAAAGGGTAATCAATTATTCAAACTCAGACCCTTCAGAACATGCATAAATATAGTCCCGGTACAGTCCAGCTGGTCCAATTCAAAGAGTTACTCTTTACAAGGTGCTGAGAACAAAAGCATGGGTGTACCAATGCAGGTGACCCCAGCTATAACTAGAAAGACCATGGTCCCCACCCATCACCCATCACACAGAGAATACAATTGTCAGGTGCGTTTCTGAAGCTGCCTCCCTACTTCCTTGAAAGCCCCTGCTTTGTTTCTCCCTCTCTCTTCTACTCCCCCAGGTGATCTGACTTCACCCTGCCCCAGCCTAGCTTGGCATTGGCCTAGCTGCCAGTGTCTCTTGGCATTCATTAGCATATCCTGGGTCCTTATGCCCTTGCCATTGTAATCTGTTTTCTCATCTTCCTGAACCCTGTGTACTCAGGATGAACTCTTTACTGGACAAGTAAACTTCATTCTGGTTTACAGCCATTTCCTTGTACTGAATACCCTCAGTGTGGGATTATTCCCAAAGACCTCCTCTCCACCAGGCAGAGAATGAGGTGGCCAAGAAGAAGGAGAACACCTGGGTTGTGGCTAAACAAAGGGGGATGGAAAAAAAACTCAGAGAAATATGGCTGCCACATCTACTCAAGACCAGAATTTACAAAGTAAAGGCAAACTCGAAGACATGCTTCGCTCTTGCCTGGCTTTCAGGGGAAAGTTACATCTTTATGGCTCCAATATTAACTGCTTCTTTGCAGACAGAGTTTGAGATGCCCCCATGGCTTCCAGTGGCCCGTGCTCCTTGAGCCTCTCATCCCTTCCCTTGGTCCTGCCTTACATGCCCCCGAGGACCCATCTGAGGTCCAGGAAGTTTTCTGATCATCTGTTCTTTGGTTTATGTCAGGAAGCACAGGAAAAGGATGACCAGTATGGTGTGAGCTTTGCCCTTCAGGAAGGTGTCTTCTCATCACTGTCTTTCAAAGCCACCCCTGAGAAGGACTGCAGTGTAGTCGCCACCCACTTCAGCCTGCACCCTCATAGAGTTCCAATCTTTCCCACGAACCCATCTCAGGAATTTTGATGTCCACCAGTTGGTCACAAGAAACCCTTATACAGCAAGAGGTTCCATCTGAGGCAGAGGTGCTGGTATAACAGTGGAGCATGGCACATGTGGGCCTGGATTACTTGCTCATGCAAATCACCTTTGCTATTTAGTCCTGCCATACTTGACTCCAAGTGTACCATTTCCACCCTATGATGACTTGTTTCCAGGCCTGGCTAGCATCATGAGTTGCAGAATCTGACAGACGAGCCTATGGTGGCAGCTCTGGCCACAGGATTCCCCAGTGCCCCGCAATCAAGTGCTTAATCTCTTCCAAGGCCTATAACACAATCAGAAGTTGGTTTTCACATGGTATATGGTTCTCCCCAGCAAATGCCATGGCCTTGACCCAGAACCCTAGCAATTCTCTCATTAGAGCATTCCATAAACTCCACATGACATGTTTTTCATGCCATGGGATATACCTCCCATACCATTGGGTCTGCTGTGTTGTACACCCAACTCACACTACAGCCAGGACCTGTGGTACAGTCCTCTCTCCTCCTAGGTCACATTTAAACCTGAAAGGCTTCCGTGTCCCTGGTATATGAGTCAAAGCATGATTCCCAGATAGAGACTCTGTTGCCTCCAGAACAAAAGAGCCTACCAAACACTGTGCTTCTTTATCCATGGTGGGAGAGGCAAGACACAATCATTTCTTCTTTAGTTTGAGTACAATGCTGTGATACTCCTTTTCCACTCCTAAACATGTTTACTGGTGTAGCAGGTTTCTGAATCTTCATAGGGTTTATCTCCCAACTCTAGACCGCACATGTCTTACCAGGGCCTCAAACATGCTGGATATATCTTGCTTATCCTATCAGTGTATTCACCATGGAATGGATCATTGTGATGTCCTGCCAGAAGTCCACATGGGAAAGATTCTTTGGACTGGGACCATGTTATGACAAAGGGCAGGAAAGTTACCAGAGCCCTGGGGAAAAACTATGAATGTGAACTATTGTCTGTTCGATGTGAATGCAAACTATTTCTGATCAACTTGATAGGTGTGGAAAAGAATGCATTTGCTAAGTCAATACTGCATCCCATGAACTTGAGGCCATGTTAATCTGTTCAGTTGCATGGCAGCTGTGATCAGGATTACTACAGGGTTGCATTTGTGATAGTCACTGTTATTTTTCAGGATCTGTCTGGGTTGAACTGGTGAATTAAGTAAACCACTACCCTACAATATCTTTCAGCTCTTTAAGAGTAGAACTGACATTTCCTGTCTCTGTCAATATTATTTCTTCCCACTGGAATAATACTGTTTTTATTTCTTGGTAGCAGATGAGTGAGAGGTATTTTCAGAGTTCTTGCTTCAGCTTTTCCTACTCTGACAGTTCTTATTCTACAGTCTAAGGTCCCAGGATGGAAGTTGCACCAACTACCAAGTGCATCCATTCTGGTTATACATTCATGGAGTAAGAAAGTAACCAATGGATGGGTGGCCTTTGACCAGAATTCCATTCATTACCAAGTCCCATTGTACCTCCACTTGTGTAGTAGGGCCATGACAACACTTTAAACCTCCAACTATCAATGTCACTTCAAACTCTGTGTCCAACATTCCCTGAAATATTTGGCTATTTCCTATTTCTAGGATGCAGTTACCCAAGTATATGGCTAGAGTTTTCTTTACAGAAAACTGGGGAATAAAAACCATGTACACTTGCCACAGTGCTGCAGGGTCCTTACTCCTAGGCAGATGGTTTTTTCTTGGGTCCAAAGGTTCCTGGTCCCAAAAAGAACTCAAGTCTAAAAACTGGACACAGAATTGTGTCATTTTATTGGAAGAAATTGTCTTGATTCTCCTAACCAGCCATTCTTGATATCTCTTGAAGTCAAGAAAAACTGAGTAGTACTAATTAATTAGTACTATGTTGGCTGCCTCTAAGGACAACCTTGTTCTAATGACCATCTCCATATCTCTCTGTAGGACAGACCAATCTGATTGCCCTGCCACCATGGTTACTCATTAGGATAATTGCATCTGCTAGATCTGGTGGTCAAGCATCACCAATTGGCCTCTACTGTTTGAGGGATTCTCACATGCTCATTGCTATCCATGAGTCTCATTCTGTAATGCTTCTCCTGAAGTCATCCCTGACCCACTGAGCTGTGCCACTACTGGACTTCTTATGATGCAAGTGCCCTTTCAATTAGTATATTCCTAATGGCTTCAGGAAATTGTGTGCCTTCTGGATCTTCCCATGAAACAATCCTCTGGAGGGTTGTGGTGCATGCACTCAGCATGCCAGCCTCTGAATTTTTAAATGTGCTCTATCACCACTTTTCATGAAAATTCTGGTATTTGAACCTCACTTAGAACGAGATGTGCCTTTTTGCATCTTCTGGGGTCTTTCGAAGGAAGAAGTATATTTGCCATGCCTGGGAGAGTGCCCAAATATTGAAAAAAATATCTCCCTTATCAATCCTACTAGCCTGGTTCCCTTGACCAAACCCTTTCAGAAGGCATGCCCTGTCATCCTCCTCCAGTTCTTGTGGGCACATGCTGCCTAGGATGGGTACTGTGTGGTCTCTTCCCTCTTTCTATAAGGCCAACCACATATTCAGTTGAGTTTCTTGTGTAAGACCTCATAGAATTGAGTATCAAGTCCTAGAGAAGAATCCAGCAATTTCTGCTCCTCCTAGTACCTCATTGCAGCCTAGGGAAAAAAAAGGACATCCTAATTCACTTATTCTATGCATTTGGCATGCCTCTGTTGTTTTGGAAGTTATCAGTAGTAATGATATTCACAGAAGTAATTACTCTTTCAATGTTCTGTCTTCCACGTAAGTATTAAAAATGCTCGTGGGTATCTCAGAGGACATAGCTGAACCCATTCAAGAGACTTTCAAACCATAGTTCAGAATACAACTTTTAAAGCATTATTCTGCTCCTACCTCCATCTCCAGTCAACCCATGGTGACTGGATGCTTTTTTCTTCAACAATCCATTTTCAAAAAAGCACTCGGCAAGAAGGAAAGAACATCGCTGCTCTTGGCGAGAAGGAAAGAAAATCACTGCTCTCCCCTCAGAGAGGACACCATAAAATGAACAGATTTTCAGCCTTTAGGTAAAAGCCCCAAACTTCCCAATCCTCAAGATGTAAAATGTCAAAAAATGAGTTTGCAGAAGTGTTGTCATGTGTCAAGTAAACAAAAGTCATAGAAATAAGAATGTGTTAATAGTTCATTCATCTCCGAAACCTTTACTGCACTTAGTATATACAAGCACCATGCCAGCCTCTGTGGGAAGCAGGAGTGTCATGTGAGAGGGTAGGCAGGCATGGTTGTTAAGTCATATTCCTCAGATGAATCCCTGCCATGACTAGCTGAAAGGCACCTGACAATATTAATGCTAACCAATGCCTTGGCTAATTCAGCTGCAAAGTGGAGATACTTAACTTGAGGGGCTGTTGTGAGGAGCCGATTAGATCACCCATGCAAAGACACTTTTTAAGTAGTGAAGAACATTCTCTGGGCTAAAGCTGACCACTGGAAGAAAGTCCAAGTTGTGCTTCCAAATAGGTATCTATCTAGAAGAGAAAGTAAGACACTGAACAATTAAGGAAAGTACAAGGGAAAAAGTGAGCCAGGACACAAATAGACAAGCTCTACTTAAAAGAAGCCTGAGGCATAATCAATATTTACTGCATATTCTGCATATATTATTTACAAATATATACACATATATTACACATATATTATACACATATACACACATATTACACATATATACATATGTATGTCTAGGCATAAAATGCTGTATGTAGGAGAGAGAGAAGGGGCTCACAGGCAAGATTGGAAAAGGTTTCTGGGTGCTATAAACTTTGGGTGTTAGCTTGTAGAGTGGTCTTTCCCAAACTTTTATTGTTTATACATTGTTTAACATTCATAAATAGATATACATTGTTTATGCTTCAATTGTTTACACATTTATATATTGTTTATCCCATTATCTTTGCCAAGTCTGTGTGCCCCCTATAATATTATCAACTCAATAGTTGTCTTTAAATTTTTACATGGTCTCACTTGTACTCATAGCCTTATAATAGCAACATCTGTCCATGTACAAGTTTAATATGCTAGATAAACACTTTCCTAATACACATGACAAGTAATTTATAACTGTAAAATATTCTCATATAATCCCACCTAAATCCTGCTGTGCATGTCTATGGTAAATGGGTCCCACTGGACAAAGAGAAACACTGTGAAGGGTTTTTAGTGATATGATTAGAATAGCCTTTTTTCTGGTGGCCCTGTAAAATACCAGGTAGGGGCTTATTTCCTTTTCTCATGTGTCCCTCCCAATCTAGGGAGAGAGAAATTGGGATGGGGATGAGAAGATGAACTCAAGAAAAAACAGGCCACAGAACAGAACTCAGGACTGCATACTTGGTGGACATGTGGTGCCAGGGAGAGGAAGGAGCTGAACGGATACAGAGTTTTGAAACCCAGATGCCAAAAACCCTTGAAACTCAGGGAACTTTCTCAGCTTTCACTGATTAACTGAAAAGCAGAACTTCACATAAATTAACTAAACCTGAAGTTAATATAAATTCTGGGTCACTTATTTGGAAAAATAAAAGTAAATTAATATAATAATTTACATACATAGGTTTTAAAAATAACAGTGGGAAATTGGCTTTTGAGACACCATGTGTTTTCACTCATCAAAGACCCATTTAGGAACATTACCACATCAGGAAATCATTTGTGAAAAACATTAAGATATCATGGATAAATGGGCTAAGAATAGAACAAACAAGTTACAAAAGAAGAGGTACAACAGGTCAAGAAAATATGAAGAAATACCAAGAACAATAATATCAAATAAAGCAATAACATGTTATCAATTTCAACTATCACATGAGCAACTTTTATGTCTGTGTTAGGGTTTTCACCAGATATTTCCAGCCCTCCCTTCCTTAAGGACATGTGAAGGACTCCACTTCCTGACTCTGTGTGGGTGTGTGAGGCCAAGTGGCTAGTTTTAGCCAATGAGAAATGGGCAAAAGTGCCATTTGTCACTTCTGGGTTAGATTGCTCAGCTGCCAGTTGGAGATGCCCAGAGCTTTCTTTTCCGTCTGCAACAGTGGCCAAGCAACATTCCAGATGACGGCTGCTCAATCAGTGGTCCCAGAGTGAGGACACTGGGAGTGGAGCCCAGCTGACGCAGGGTGGACATGTAGCATGAGCAAGGAGTGAACTTGGGTTGTCAGAAGCCATTAAAAATTGGGGGCTGCTAATCACCCTACCAATAAGAAGACTCAAAGCTGGCAAGGTAAAAATACAGCAGGAGTTGGAATGTAAACTCCTCTAACTCATGATTAAAAACATTACCCCCTTTGACCCAAAAATTCCACTTATGGGAGTATACCCAAAAAGTTTTAAAAAAATAATGATAATAATATGGAGGAAAAGGACTTATAATCAAAGGATAGACTAAAGGCAAAAAGCATGGCCTTCACCAAAAGGATAATAGTTTAGATTCAGTTGTTCCCAGCCAGCTATGTAACCTTGGGTGATTTAATGTGCTAAACCTTAGTTTCTTTACCTGTAAGATGGGGGAGTAATTTCTGTACCTCATAGGGTTACCACGAAAATAAATTAGATGTTGCATGAGCAAAGCTTAACAACAGGCTAATTATATAGCATCACACACACACACACACACACACACACACACACACACATCCCAATGGTACTCTGTTAGTTCAACTAGGGAAAACTTGGATGCAATCCAATAAGCAACAAAAGGGGAAATAGTAAAGGCTAGTAAATCCACAAGATGGATAATAGTTATGTAATAATATTAATTTTAAAGGCATAAGACAAAATTGATTATACAATATAATCACAATTATGGAAAAATAATGAATAGAAAAATTTTGAGTGGAAGTATGTCAAGATCATAATGAGTTGTGTTTGAAAAGTAAAATTATTGGTGATTTTTTTTCTAGCTTTCTCTTTTCTAAATTGCTAAAATGAGGCACACAGTTGAACCCTGATAGGAGACTGCCATAGTTTTGAATCCTACCTCTTCCGCTCATTAGCTGTGCCCCCCTGACAGGTTATATAACCTTTCCTAGCATGGTTCCTTACCTGTTACATGAAAATCATATGTCTAATTCATGATATTATTTTGAGTAATGAATTAGAAAATCCTTGTAAAGTTATAATGCTTGGATAGTAAACAGTTAATAAATATCATCTATTTTCGTGACAATTATGATTGTATGTTTCCTTTATAATGTGGGAAAGAATGTTATTGTAAAATTCAAGTTAAAGCTTATAATATCAGAACATTGTCTATAGCCTACACAGTGTTCCTTCACTTGGGAAGTTCATGGGCCAGGAAAGATACAAGGCAAAAGACTGGCGGGTCAGGGCCACAAAACAAAGCAGAAAGCAGTAACCCCCAGGTCAAGAAAAAAGAGATGGCCCAACTGCCATCCCAAGAAAGGCTCTTGGCTTGGAGCTGCCACCTCCCCAAGGTCAGGGCCGGCATGTCAGGGTGCACACAGAGCTCTCTCCCTGACAGCTGCCCCTGCAGCAGCTGGCTCCCCCAGTGATGGATGGGAATTACAGCCGTTTTCAACAGACCAACAGAAGGCAGCCCGTGTCCCCAAAAACTATAACAATAGTAAAGTTCTAAGGAGACCAGAGGGTCTCCACAACCACACACTTCCCAAGGCTATGGCTGCTGTAATTATGGCAGTGACAGCTGGGCAGCTCAGGAACATGACTGGAATAGACTAAGGTGTGAGCATATGGTGCTGCTGGTGGGCAAGGCCAGCCTGCCCCTCCCTCCCCCGCTGCTCCAGTTCAGCTGCATCCTCAGGCCTGACTTTCATGGGCCATTCAAGAGATCACCAGCCCACCAAGGCCTCCTGGTGCCCAGGGCAGGACGCAGTAGGAGTTCAGTCTGAAATGACAGCGACACATTCCAGAGCTCACTCCTGCTGGACATGTGTTTTGACTCCCAGGATTTCATACCAGGCCCATGCTAAGAGAATACTCTCTAGCCATTCCTCTGGACCTACTCACTGGGCTCTTCCTCTAGGAAAACCACCCAGAATCATCTGTTCTCAGACATAATTAATCAATCACCTATTCTCTTCTATGCCTATCCCTTCAAAGCACATCTATCCAAGACCATCCCTTTAATACACATTCACAAGTCTGTCTATCTCCCCTTAAGATTCATGCAAAGAGTGGCTATGTCATCCTCAATTTAAATTCAATCATTCATTCAAACACTTGCTCAGTAATCTGACTTCCTGTGATAGGCCATGA
>CAUYQG010094413.1:0-20231 GCA_963574415.1 Tarsius wallacei
TAGCGCACACCTGTAGTTCCAGCTACTTGGAAGGCTGAGGCGGAAGGATCGCCGGAGCCCAGCAGGTCGAGGCTGCGGTGGCCGGGAGCGGCCACTGCACTCCAGTCTGGGCGACAGAGTGAGACTCCAACTCAAAAAAAAACAAAATGTGGCACATCCATACAATGAAATAGTATTCAGTTATGAAAAGGACTAGACGACATTTGCAACATGGATGAACCTCAGACACATTACGCCAAGCAAAAGAAGCCAGGCACAAAAGACTAGATTTGGTATGATTCCACCTTTGTGAAATATCTGGAAAAGGCAAATTCATAAAGACAGTACATGGATGAGTGGTTGTCTGGGGCTGGGGAGGGGGCGGGGATTAACTGTGAACAGACACACAAGGTTCTAGTGATGGTTGCAAGCATCAGCAGAATAGCTAAAAAAAATTGATTGTTCACTTTAAAATAGGTGAATTTTATAGCAATAAGTTATACCTTAATAAGGTTGTTTTAAAAGGTACAACTGTAAAAGAAATAGACAAATTAATTGAGATGATGCATGTGCTGTCCCAGAATGTAATAGTCAGTAACCCACCTACCTGTGTTCACAGGAAGTCCAGACCATACCCCACAAGACATTCCAATAACTTATACTTTTATTAGAATCAGAGAGAAAAAGGTTCAGTTCTGTTTACACCTACCTCCAAGAACAAATTAGATGTTATCTCTTTGAGACCAGTGCAGAATCCCACTCCACCAATATTATACCCCACCCCAAAGCAGCCCAGACTCCCAACACATCACAGCCTGCCCCTTAAAGGTACTGAAGCTGCAAACTGCCAGGGCAGAAATTTTCCACAGCTTCACCTCCTTTGGGGAAACCTGAACCCACCACTTGGATCCACTCTCAGTTCCAGGTCAGACCCAACCCCCTGGGGTTACTTCATTCATCCCCTGTGTAGGTTGCCAGATAAAATAAAGGATGCCTAGTTACATTTAATTGCAGATTAACCAACTATAATTTTTTAGCAAAAACATATCCCAAACATTGCACAGGACATACTTATACTAAAAAATTATTTGTTGTGGCAACTCTGCAAAGGGAATGAACGAGATGATTCAAATGATATACATTTTTATTTGCTAAGTCAGGCAACTCTGCTAACAGCTATTTTATTTCCTAAGACTTTTTTCCCTGCCCCTGGGTCTTAGCAGGATGCCCACCCCCAAAACACAATAAGACTTTCTAACTTAAAATCCCAGGACACCATGAGCTGATTCAGCTGGTTGTCTCACTTCCCTCTCAGTGCTGCAATCTCCAGCTTCCATGCTTCCAGGAAGAGCATGGGCAGTTTTCATGTGCAACCACAGGTATTCCAGGAACTGGAAGCAGCTCACAGGCAGCAGCACAGAGGGCTTGTTTAGGAACAAGGAGTGTTGAGGCTAGAGAGGCAGACAGGGCCTGATCATGGAGGAAGGAGGACCTTATATGATTTCCTAAGGGTTCTATTTTTCTGGGAGTGACAGAATGCCAAAGACCAAATCGAGGCAACGAAGTAACACAATCTGCTTGAAGTGTAAGAATGACGACTGAGGTAGTAGAACAGGGCAGTTAGGAGACGACAATGATATTTCAGTTGAGAAGAGACCCTTAATAGCTCACTCGCTTTCCCACTTCATAATTTGTACAGCCTTATATACTTGTAGCTTACTTTCCTGTGTTAAAGTCATTGTTAAATATAGTTAGATCTTCCTGAATTGAATGATTCTGTGGAGAGCTATGTGCCATCATCATCCATCCATTTTCATTTATTATAAAGGTCTCTCAGAGTAATCATGGAAGTTGCTAGATTTTACTGTAATTGGCTATTTAAAAAATACATAAACACATCCCATACTTTAAAAAAAATCTAGGAAGAAGCAAATTGTATTGTCAACCTTTTCCCTTCCAGAAGTTCCCAGAGTTTCTTATGCCAGTTGGTCCTCCCACTAGCTCTGCATTCCAAAGGTAGGAACAGCTTTGCTAAGTTCAACACAAACTCCCTTTTCCCCTTTTCCCCTGATCAAGGGACAACTCCTTTACCTCGCGTTGGAATATCTAAAAGGAATTTCTAAGAAAAAAGAGCATCTGGCTGGCAACTTCTCTTACAGAAAAAGAAAATTACTTTAATGCATGTACTCTCTTTGTTCAAGAATATTAGTGAGTATTAATATTTATAATTTCTAAAGCACCTACATTGTGCTGGGCTCTTTTCAGGGGTTACTTCTAATCCCAACAACAACCTTGCAAAGATGGTATAATATTTATTTTACAAAGGAAAAAACCAAGACTCAAAAAGTCATGTCCCTCCTACAGCACTTGGTTTAGCTCTGTATTAAAACTCTCAACATTGGAACCATTTCCTCTGAAAACTGGAATGAGTCAAAAAATGCCCACTCTCTCCCCTCCTGTTCAACACAGTATTGGAAGTCCTAGCTAGAGCAATCAGAAAAGAGAAGGAAATCAGGGGTATCCAAACAGGAAAAGAAGAAGTTAAGTTATCCCTCTTTGCAGACGACATGATTCTATACCTCAAAAACCCAAGAGAATCATCAAAAACCTCTACAAAACATTGCTCAAAGAAATCAAAAATGACACAAACAAATGGAAAAATATTCCATGCTCATGGACTGAAAGAATCAACATTGCTAAGATGTCCATTCTATGCAAGGCAATCTACAGATTTAATGCAATACCCATTAAATTACCAGCCGCATTCTTCTCAGATCTAGAAACAACAATACAGGAATTCATATGGAAACATAAGTGACCACGAATAGCCAAAACAATCCTCAGAAGAAAAAAAAAAGTGGGAGGTATCACACTCCCAGACTTTAAACTTTATTATAAAACTACAATTGGTACAACTGGCATTGGTACAAGAACAGGCATATAGACCAAAGGAACAGGATAGAGATTCCAGAAGCAAAACTTCAATTTCTCACCAACCCATCTTTGACTAAGCCTCCACCACCAACCACTTGGGAGAGGAGAACCTGTCCAGTAAATGGTACTAGGAAAACTGACTGACCACATGCAGAAGATTAAAACAAGACCCCTACCTATCACCATACACAAAAATCAACTCTAAATGGATCAAAGACCTAAACGTAAAACCTCAAACTATAAAAACCTTAGAAAATGCAGGAGACACCCTTATGCAAATTGGAACTGACAACCAATTCCTGATCAAAACCCCAAGGGCCCAGGCCATAAGAGACAAGATAGACAAGTGGGACCTCATCAAACTGAAAAGCTTCTGCAAAACCAAAGAAACCATCAAGAGAGCAGGAAGACAGCCCACAGAATGGGAAAAAAATACTTGCCAACTGCATATCTGACAAAGACCTAACATCTAGGATCTACAAGGAACTCAAACATGCCAAAAAGAAAAAAACAAACAGCCCCATTACATAGTGGGCAACATACAAAGAGCCAACAGACAGATGAAAAAATGTTCAACCTCACTAGTCATCAAAGAAATGCAAATTAAAACCACACTGAGGATACCACCTAACTCCAGTCAGGATGACCACCAACAAAAATTCAAAAAACAACAGATGCTAAAGAGGACGTGGGGAAAAGGGAACACTTCTACACTGTTGGTGGGAGTGTAAACTAGTACAACCTCTGTGGAAAACAGTTTGGCGATTCCTAAAAGATCCAAAAATCGACCTTCCATACGACCCTGCAATCCCTCTACTGGAAATATACCCAGAGAAACTCAAATCACTCTATGAAAAAGATATCTGCACATGCATGTTTATTGCAACATTGTTCACAATAACAAAAACATAGAACCAACCATGCTACCCATCAAAAGAGGACTGGATAAAAAAATGTGGTACATATACACGATGGAATATTACACAGCCATAAAGAAGGACAAAATTATGAACTTCACAGCAATTTGGATGGACTTAGAGTCTATAATACTGAGCAATCTGTCACAGAAAGAAAGAACTGAGTATCCCATGTTCTCACTTATAAGTGGACCTTGAACAATTATCATAATACAATAAGAAAAGAATTGTCAGTAGTGGGAAATTGCTGGTAGGGGGCAGCGGGATTGGCAGTAGTGGGATTCTGCCAGGGGAGGGGGGCAACAACAAGGGTACCTGTATAATGAACATTTGTATACTTACTCTGAATTGTACTCCACATCTTTACAGTTAAAAAAAATATATATATATATATATTTCCAAATAATATATATATATATTATTTGGAAATATATATATATAATATATATATATATATTTGGAAATATATATATATTATTTGGAAATATATATATATAAAAAAATATATATATATATGTTTCCAAATAAATAAGACTCTTAATAGTTAGGAAGGCATGATTCTGATATCCTACTATTCTCTTAGGTCAGGGACCATGGCAAACAGCAATGACCATAACAATAAAGAAACTTAATATTTACTGAGGGATCGCTGTGCACCAGGTAGCACTCCACATGCTTCAAACGAACTATTATTTAATTTCATCCTTATGTAAATCCTCCTCATGCTCTAGGAGGTAGAAACTATTTATAACCCCACTTTATAGATAAGAAAACTGGCACAGAGTGATTAGGCGACTGTTCTAAAGACAAGCAAATAGTGAGTGGCCACACAGTTCTTGGCCACAGGTTCTAAGAATCAACCACCAACTTATTGAAAACTGGCCCAGGAAGCACATGTCATCTTTATGAAAGATGTTGGGTTAGGAAGTCAAATTATGGGACATTTTGACCTTAAGTCTACCACCCACTGACTGTGCGATCTTGGCAAGTCACTGCCTCTCTGAGCCTCAGTTTCCTCCTCTGTAAAATGAGGATAATTATGCAACTTGTGCCATTGGATTATTGTGAGGATTAAATAGAACAATGCATACCAAAAGCTTAGCACAGTGCCTGCCACATAGGAGATGCTCAGTAAATGGCAGCTATAATTAATAGAATGGTGCTTATATACATTTAACCATGATAGGTTCATTGCCTGATGCACGTAGCAAGTCAATATGCCAAGATACCAGGTTACAGAAGAGAAAGAGGTTTAATCATAGGCTGCCAAATGAGGAGAGGGCAGAAAATATAAACTCCGTCTCCCTGAGGAATTTGAGACTAGAATTTTTAAGAGTTTTGGAGTGGGCCAAAGTGTAGAGATTGCTGAAGTCATGGGATGCAGAGATAGAGAAACTGAAACTCAGGCTGATGCCTTTCCTCTGGAAGGTCTTCAAACTGGTTGGCATCAGCTGTTTCACTAGAAATGAAGATCTGAGAAACATCTTAAGCAATTCTTAAACAAAAACCTCATAATTCTAATGTCAGAGATCCTGTCTATAGGAACAATGGGGGTGCAACTGGTCAGTATCTAGCACTGTGTGACTTTCAGTTACAAGGAAGTGGGTCAAAGTACAGCCTGACAAATGCTTAAATATAACCATATTTCTGCCCAGAATTCTTGTTAACCCTGTGAGGACAACTTCATAAACAATGAGCAAACTCAGTCACTTGCTCTGGGCTTAGTGGAATTACACAAACCCCAAGATTCATCATCTTAGACCTGTAATTAAATTGTTATGAAAAATACCATGTTCCATATCAAATTAGCATGGGAGATACTTGTCTAAACAAAGATCATGAGTATAACTTATGAGAGCTTTTACTAGGCTGATGTGCATTGTGCTGGACCTGGACAGGAGAAGAGAGACCCAGAATATCTAGTGCTTCCCAATGGACTAATCCACAGAATTCCCCCTTTCTTCTACTCTCCCACCCCATGTTTCCACACTTACTACAGAATAAACTCTGGGAAACTGGCAAATATGTTAACTATTGTAGATCTGGTCTGGCAAATTATTCCAGGATCAAAATCCACATGTTTTAATGGTGCCAGAGAGTTCTCCTTAATGGAGAGAGCAAAAAGAGACCTCAACTCTTGCTTGGGTTCTTGGCATTGCCACAGGAAAGAATTCCAGAGCAAGTCACCAGGTTGATGAACAAAGTAAAGAGTTTATTAAGGCAAAAATATATGCTTGAAGGGAAGGGGAGTGGGAATAGGCAGTCTCAAGAGGAGAGCTGACTCAAGGAAGGAGAGTACATACTCCAGAGGAAGGGATGTGGGTGGTCTCAGAATGAGAACTGCCTTGAGGGTGTCTTGGTAACTGGCTTTATCTCCTCTGCTTTAGGAGATTGGGAGGGAGCAAGGGTCCTGGATGTGTCTCCATTCAGGCATCTGAGTTGCATGATGAACTCCTGTTCCATTTACAATCATTAGGTGATCAAGAGGATGGAGGGCCTGCTTTGCTGACTCCAGCCATAAACACCCTGGAAGTGTTTTCCAAATTTTTAGCAACTTTCCTCCTGCTTCTTATAGGAGGAAACAGAACTCACATCTTTCTGCACTTACTAGCCTGCCTCATTAATGCTTGGTAATGATTTAATGCAGGTTCTCTACCCAGGTTACTTTTTTGTGCATACCCTTAGGAGGTAATGCATTAATCCTATGTCTCTCACACAGTGAAGGCCACAGGATAAATTTTCTGCATTTTCTGGCAACCTCAGTGTAACTGAAATATGGGGGTGAGATTTTTGCTTTTACATTAAAACAGTCGGCAGACACATCCAAGAGTGACAAATGAAGTGCACACGAGCTCTGACCATGGATCCCAGGTTCTGCACTTTTCGGCTGAAAAGCACCTTTGGTCTCCTCTGCTGTGAGCTGTGCTTGGGTGATGTAGTGTTCAACAGAACAGTGTCCTTCCAAATTTCATGTCCACCTGGAACCACAGAATGTGATCTTTGGGAAAAGGGTCTGTATAGATGCAATTTTGCTAAGAATCTTGAGATGAAATTATCCTGCATAAAGGCAGGCCCTAAATCTAGTGGCTTGTGCCTTTATAAGAGAAAGGAAACAAAGATTTGGACACAAGACACACAAGAAGTCCATGTGAAGACAGAGGCAGAGATTGGAGTGGGCAGTCACAAACTGAACACCAACAAGGAGTGCTGGCAACAGCAGAAGCTAGAAGAGGCCAGGAAGAATTCCCTCCTAGAGCCTTCAGAGTAAGCATGGCCCTACCAACTCCTCGATTTTAGATTTCTGGCCTCCAGAATAATGAAAGAATACATTTCTGTTGATTTAAGCCACCCAGTTATTGATACTTTGTCATGGCCACCCCAGGAAATGAATACAGGTGGCTTAACTTAGAGGGAAAACATCCACCATAAAAATTTTAAGTAAGAGGGAGAAAGACTGGCAGAAAAGAGGTGTAGGGGGTGATCTACCCCACAGGGGTCCTCTACTGAAGAGCAGCAAAACCCCACCCACCATGGCCATGGACAATTGGGAACTGCCTCTGTGCCAGACACCGTGCTACACAACCTGCAGGAATCTTCATCTGTGGCATTGGAATTGATCAGGCCATTTTCTCCTTTCATGTTAATCTTCTAAACATAGAAATCTTCCACACTTTCTCAACGCTGCTGCTGAGGCCCAAAGAGGCAAGTAACTTAGCCAGGGTCACGCAGGCAGCAAGGGACGAAGCTGAGATGCCCACCCAGGCCCGAGCCAGAAGCCTGAGCTGTTTCCATGATGGCACAGCAATGCAATCCTTAAGACAGGGTTAGGAAAAGAGTTTGCCATCATTTCATCATAAAAAATAAATTGTTAAAGGATTTGAAAGTCTAAACCATTTAAAAAGAAAAAACCAGCATGTGTTTAGAAAAGAAAGTAAGCAAACCTCAAGGTCTAAAATATTTGCCTAATGTCTACCCAAGAGTAATTTTGATAAGATTGCTCTCAGATATAAGAACACATTCCTTTAGTGGGTAAATCTAAACTTCTAGAGACAAAAAGACTAAAATCTGTCTGGCTTTACTTTTCTATGACTTGATAATGATTAGATGTTCAGTACACCAAAAAAAGAAATTCATTTAATTAAATGGGACAGGAAGGGTCTGTTGCTGCCTGGAAGAAAAAAATTCTTAATAATTATACATTCTCTAAAATGAAAGGTCAGACTGTCCCACCCTAGTGAAACTGTCACACGAGCCATTAGCCATTTAAATCAGTGAAGTTCTGTTCTCGGCATTTTGACTGATTTCAAAAGCTGCTCTGAGCTCCAGTGTCTTCCTCTTCCCTGTCCTGAACATGCTGTGCAGGGAATACTGCAGCCACCACATCAAGCAAACCCTTTAAGAGCAAAGATGCTAAATCTGAGACACACTGTCCCTGGTCACTTGGAGTCTGCAGCTTCTCTCTCTTCTCAAGTGTCCAAAGATATCTGCCTGAAGGAAAACTTACTGAAAGGAAATAGTGCCACTCTCAGGATCCTCTTGCAGTCTATATGGAAGGCATTCATATGAGCTTTCATTTAGCAAATCCTCATTTTTGTGCTTTGTGAAGGCCTTGCCAAAATTCTGTATCCATTAGAGGTGAGGATTCTTCTTCTGGAGTTTATCCACAGACAAAACAGGCTAAGTGGGTGGATGCAGAGATGAGGGGAGATAAGAGACTGAACTAGGGTCAGGAGGCTGGTCCCTGGTCCTGGGTCTGGCAGTAACCAATGTGCAACCTTAGGCCAGTGACTGACCATCACCAAGTCTCTGTTTCCCTATATGTGAGGTGAAAAGATTGAACTTCATCTTCAGTTTCTAAGCTGAATTCTGAGGCACTCCAGGGACCACAAAGGTGAGGTCATCCAGGCTCCCATCCTTGTCTTACCTGTTGGGCTGAAAAAATATCTAACACCTACATAGGAGTCAAACACTGTTCTGAGACCAGAAAATCTTCAAGGAGGCAGTAAGTAGAGTCTGGAATGACAGTGAAGAAATTGATACTGGAGATCTGAAGAAAAGACAAGCCATAGTGTGTAGTGGCAGAAGGCTTATCAACATATTCACCTGCAAGAAGTCAGAAGATAAAAAAAATACCTACGAGCCACCTTCTGTCTGGCCTCATCACAGGTAAGCGTTGCATGGCATGTGTGCATTGTAGATTATAGAGTGGCTGTAGAAAAGTTTTTCTGCTAAACTCAGGGCCTGAAGCAGGTGGTAGTCCAGCTCAACAACAGCAAAATCTCATTACACCTATGAGGTCAGGTCTTTTTGGAGAGGAGACCTGCAGCAAGACCTCAAGACAGAGCCAAGAGTCCCAGGAAGTATCTCAAGGTTTAAGAGCCTGAATCTATCTGGTATGCCCAAAGAAACAAACTCTTCCATGATATCTCCACTTCCCATCAGCACAAAAGACTGTGGGATGATAGAGGGTGTAACCAAAATTTCAGATGATCCAGCCCTTCTTCTACTAGGTTCTGCTCTTTCCCAAGAAGACTTTGAAGGAACAAGACATCCATTACATTCACAAATGTGGCTACAGATTCTGCCCGGGGAGTGGGAATCACTCAAAAGCCCTCTACAAAAACATCATGCTGGTGACCTAGTCTCCTCTCCATAAGGTATCAAAACAGCAAACCACATGTGAACTTTAAGTTGGAACAAGGAGGATAGCCATGGATGAAAGGGGAAAATTCCAAGAAAGTTCTGTCTAGCATGTTCCTTCTCAGAACCAGAGAGAGAAAGAGAGAGAGTTGGAGAGAAAGAGGACACAGAGAGAGAGAGAAAAAAAAACAGAGAGACAGAGAAAAAGACTGAAAGACAGAGAGGAAGGGAAAGAGAAAGAAGAAATTTGCATTTGAGATGACTGTAATACTAAAGAGTAGGCTGAAACCAAGGAGGCAGCTCCATGGCAAAACATTTTTGAAGATGTGTTTATTCCTTACATAAGTGGAAAGATTCAAAAAGAACAGTTTATTATACCTACTTTACAAAAAATATATAGACAGGTGATGCACTGACAGATTGGCAATAGAAAATGGCAAGCCTTTTCACACATTCACTTACAGGAAAAGTCAGACTACAGTGATCCACGAAAAATGTAATAATGTTGGAAAACATATTGGTTTAAACTCCAAATTTATTTCTCCAAAAACCAAAACCCCAGTCGGGCTCGGTGGCTCAGCCTGTAATCTCGCGCCTTGGGAGGCTGAGGTGAGTGGATTGCCTGAGCCCGCGGGTTCAAGACCCGCCTGGGCAGGCGAAACCTCATCTCTACAATAAATCAAAAAAAATTAGCCGGGCGTGGTAGCGCGCGCCTGTAATTCCGGCTACTTGGAAGGCTGAGGCGGAAGGATCGTCGGAGCCTAGCAGGTCGAGGCTGCGGTGGCCGGGAGCGGCCACTGCACTCCAGCCTGGGTGATGGAGTGAGACTCCAACTCAAAAAAAAAAAACAAAACTAAAACCCCATCAATGTGATTCACTTAGAATAAGTTTGAAACATAATTTAGATCTGATTAATAATGATGGAAACTGTACAAGAATGAAGTCATCTGGCTCTAGTGGCAGAAAATCATTCTGCTACCGCTCATCAAATACTGAAGTAAAGCTCTGTGAGAGTAGTCATTGCATGAAAGCCTTTGGTCAAAAGTCAAACTTCATCGTATGCTTTAGAACTCATAGCAGAGATATCCACTTGGGAAGTAATGAGACTGGACATGGTGGCTCACGCCTGTGATCCTAGCACTTTGGGATGCCGAGGTGAGAGAACTGCTTGAGCCCAGGAATTCAAGACAAGCCTAGGCCACAGAAAAAGAACTTATCTCTACAAAAATCAAAAAATTAGCCAGGCATGATGGTGCACACCTGTAGTTCCAGCTACTTGGGAGGTTGAGGATTGCCTCACCCTAGAAGGTTGAGGTTGTGGTAAGCCATGATCATGCCACTGGCCTCCAGCCTGAGTGACAGAGTGAGACCTCGAATAAAAGAAAGAAAGAAAGAAAGAAAGAAAGAAAGAAAGAAAGAAAGAAAGAAAGAAAGAAAGAAAGAAAGGGAGGGAGGGAGGAAGGAAGGAAGGAAGGAAGGAAGGAAGGAGGGAAGGAAGGAGGGAAGGAGGAAGGAAGGAAGGAAGGAAGGAAAGAAAGAAAGAAAGAAAGAAAGAAAGAAAGAAAGAGAAAGAAAGCAATGAGTCTGAGAAAAAAAAAATTAATGACAGCAAATCTCTTACTCAAGAAAGGAAAAAAACTCAACCAGAGCAAGAAGCCCTGTGAAAGCAGCCAAAGTGGAAAAGCCTATAGCCAGAAGTCATATCTCATTACGTGTCATAAAACTTATCCAGGGGAAAGTCCTATGAATGTAATCACTGTGGCAAATGCTTTTTTCAAAAATAACACACTTCATTATACATCACAGAATTCATCCTGGAGAAAATCCTTATGGGTATAATCAATGTGGAGAAATCTTTAGCTGAGATTCAGCCCTCATTAGACACCACCGTGGATTTCATACAGAAGAGACACCTTTCAATGCTGTGAATGTGCAGAATCCTGCTTTGATAAAGCACATCTCACTGCATGTTAGGGCTGGGGTGGGATCCCAGCAACTGAGTCAGGATCCCAGCAGAAACAAATTGGCCTTTCAGACTGAGATAATTCAAATAAGAATTTATTCACAGAAGTATTACTGGGGGACCCACAGGAGATATGCCAGTAATTCAAGACGCTAACCCCTCAAAACAAACAACAGACTGAGCGCAGTGCCTCATGTCTGTAATCCCAACACTTTGGGAGGCTGAGGCAAAAGGATTGCCTGAGCGCAAGGGTTTGAGACCAACCTGGGCAACTTGACGAGACCTTGTCTCTACAATAAATCAAAAAAAATTAGCCAGGTATGGTGGCACATGCCTGTTGTTCCAGTTACTTGGAAGGCAAAGGTGTAAGGATCGCCTGAGCCCAGCAGGTTGAGGTTGCAGTAGCCGTGAGCATGCCACTGCACTACAACCTGGGCGACAGAGTGAGACTCCTACTCAAAAACAAAAAACAAAAAAAACAAAGAGCAAATGTTTCAAGTCAGAAGGAGACAGATATTAGAAAAGGCTGATTTCAAAAGAGCCGTGACCGCCTACAGGGGCTCAGGGAGGCAACCAGAGAAATCCATCCTCCAGCATCTCTCACTCATCCTTCTCCTCCTTCCCCCCCACTGGTGCCCTAGGAATAACATGCTGGCAGGGACTAGGACCTGCAGGAATGTCTTCACAGCTCTGCCCTTTGTCCTGGGCTCTGTATGTGGTGCATAACAACTAAAATTGCTTACTTCCTAGAATTTTTACAAAAAATTAGGATTACTAAAAGTTAAAATTATAAATGTTATATAAAGACCATTCTGTATACAAAATATCCCCCGAAAGGAGGATGTGGTTTTATTTGTTGTTATTGTTGCTGTCGTTTTTTGTTTTTGTTTTTGTTTTTTTGTTGGGGGGTCAGAGTCTCACTCTGTCAACCAGGCTGGAGTGTAGTGGCATGCTCATGGCCACCGCAGCCTTGACTGGCTGGGCTCAGGCAATCCTTCAGCCTCAGCCTTCCAAGTAGCTGAAACTATAGGCACAGGTTACCACGCCCAGCTTATTTTTTGATTTATCATAGAGAAGGTTCTCACCAAGTTTCCCAGGCTGGTCTCGAACCCCTGAACTCAGGCAATCCTCTCACCTCCACCTCCCAAAGTGCTGGGATCACAGGCTTGAGCCACCAAGCCCACCCAAGGAAGTGTTTTTGGGGAGAAAGTTTATAAGAAAGACATAGCCAGGTGTGGTGGCTCTCACCTGTGATCCCAGCACTTTGGGAGGCAAAGTCCAGAGGACTGCCTGAGTCAGGAGTTCAAAACCAGCCTGTACAACTTGGCGAGACTTCATCTCTACAATAAATTTTTAAAAATTAGCTGGGTGTAATAGTGTGCACCTGTGGTTCCAGCTCTCTGGAAGGCTGAGGCGGAAGGATCATCTGAGCCCAGCAGGACGAGGCTACAGTGGCAGTGAGTGTGCCCCTGCACTCCAGCCTGGGTGACAGAGTAAGACTCCAACTCAAAAAAAGAAAAAAGAACAACATAAAGATGTGGTTTTTGTTCAAGAAGCCAGAGGGCAAGTGAGTCTGTGATGTGGTTCGTCTTCTGGGGCAGCAGGCAGGTGTAGAGCAAGGAAGTTGGGCCTAGCAGGTAAACAGAAGACACCCAGTCCAGTGACCAGGAGCCCTCACTGACACACACCCCACCCCCCCAAGTAGAAACCTGACTGCCTCATTCCACCCCAGGTCCCAGTGTGTGTGTGTCACAGGCTAGAGCACACACTTGATAAAAACTGCTGGATAAATAAAGGAACAGTGGCAGCAAGTAGAACTGTGACAAGATGTCTTTCAGCAGGAGAAAACTCAGAACTTCTCTGTTTTGTTGTTATTGTTTTGTTTTTTGGTTTTTCTTTTCTTTAGTCAGAATCTCACTCTGTCGCCCAGGTTGGAGTGCAGCGACACACTCACGGCCATTGCAGCCTCAACCTCCTGGGCTCAGGCAATCCATCCACCTAAACCTTCCAAGTAGCTGGGACTACAGGCATGCACCACCATACCCAACTAATTTTTTTTATTTGTTGTAGAGATGAGGTCTCACCTTGTTGCCCAGGCTGGTCTCAAACTTCTGGGCTTAGGCAATCCTCTTGCCTTGGTTTCCCAATGTGCTGGGATTACAGGCATAAGCCACCACGATGGACCTCTCTGTTTACTTCAAGGGCCTTGGGTAGCACAAAAATGAGATATTGTTGCAACCCACGTTAGATGGTCACCAAACAATTACACACAACAAAATAACAGTAATGTAGAAAGACTGATAACCTGAAAAAGAAGAAGCATGAAAGATGAAATCCCAATGACTCTGTGTGAGGAGTGTTAGTCCTCATCTTCAGCAGATGAGAAGATGAACCCCTAAGGGGCTTTGGTAAGTTTCTCAGGACCACACAGTACATTGGAGTTAGGATTTGAATCCAGAACTCTCTGCACTCCACTCCTGAGGGTTTCCTACAATGCAGGACAAGGGGTAATCTCTGCTGTGGTTGAAAGCACTAAGACAAATACAGTTGAGAATTACTTTCTTGTTTTAAGGCAAAAGTCCTACACTCTGATGAGGTATCTCAACAGCCATTAAAATGTTTTCTTTTAGCTGGGCTCGGTGGCTCAGCCTGTAATCCCGCACCTTGGGAGGCTGAGGTGAGTGGATTGCCTGAGCCTGCAGGTTCGAGACCCACCTGGGCAACTTGGTGAGACCTCGTCTCTACGATAAATCAAAAATCAGCTGGGCATGGTAGCGCTTGCCTGTAACTCCAGCTACTAGGAAGGCTGAGGCGGAAGGATCGCCGGAGCCCAGCAGGTCGAGGCTGCGGTGGTTGGGAACGGCCACTGCACTCCAGTCTGGGCGACAGAGTGAGACTCTAACTAAAAAAAAAAAGTTTTCTTTTATAAGCACTGACAAAATCAACTATTAGGTGCCAAATTCACCACTCTAGGCCCAGTAAGAAACAAGTTAATGACTCGCTTAGTGACCCCTTGGTGTTCCTTAACATTTGAAATGAAATGGACAAAGTACTTTTATGTATCACAAAAGAAAGTGGTGGCTCACTCAGTGCATTAAAAGGCCATATTTTAAAACACATTTCTATTTATAATTATTGGCATTTGTGCTTTAATGGAAAATGAAAATCCTACTGCTTAACACATTGAATTCCTCGCAAGAGAAAGCCGGTAAAAAAAAAATCAAATCTGCCTTGAAAACCAAACTACATTTTCAAACAGCCTGACTTTCCCAATAGAACGACATTTCCCAGAAATCTTAAAGGTGATTTTGGGTTACAAACAACTCCTTTCTCTTTCTGAAGAACTGATTTTTTGGTGAATGGCCCCTTGCTATGGACTTTGCTGGTTGCAGCAGCACCAGCAATCAGTTTCTCCTCTGAATGACTTCAGCATTTATTATAACTCTTGGTTGGGAACACTGGCTCATGCCTATAATCCCAGCATTTTGGGAGGCTAAGGCAGGAGACTACTTGAGTCCAGGAGTTTGAGACCAGCCTAGGCAATACACTACGACACCATCTCTACAAAAAAAAAAAAAATTCTTTTTTAATAAGCTGGGTGTGGTGGCCTGTGCCTGTAGTTCCAGCTACTAGAGAGAGAGGCTGAGGCAGGAGGATTGCCTGAACTCAGGAGTTTGACGCTGCAGTGAGCTGTGATTGTGCCACTGCAGGCCAGCCTGGACAAGACAGCAAGACCCTATCTCTAAAAAGTAAAATTTTTTTTTAAATACTTGCAATTCAATTCTTTTATTAAACAAATGATTTTTTGAGCACCTACACCAGTTACTGTGCCATGTACACAGACAAGAGCATAAAGAAGAGGGAGAAAAGCCCTGCCCTCATGAATCTTAGACAACCAAATAACTAAACAAAATAATGCCAGTTGTGCTAAGAGTTATGGTGGAAATAAGTCAGCTGATATTGTCGAACTTAGGTAATAAGATTCAGAAAGTATGAGTCTGTATAGAGTTTACTCAAGCTGAAAGCTTGAGGATGACCACCTAGAAAACATAAACTCCAAAAGAAAAAGTCAGCATTGCAAAGTGAGGAAGTAAATGTTTCACCTATATTGATAGTTAATAGGGTTGCAACTTTCCATACAAAGTCAGTATATATGTTATAATGGTTTGATTGATCATAGCTGGCTACATTCCAAGGAAGATTACTTCAACATTCTGTGAGGAGGGGGTGATAATCTGAGGAGATCTTATCTCTGGCACGATAAGACCTTCCTTAATTATTTATTAACCACATAGCCACATTCCTCCCAAGACTCAAAATAATTTAAAGTTCCAAGAATCTTAAGTTTAAATTATTTAATTGTATATTATCAATGAACATGACTGTGCCTTGGGAGGCTGAGGCAAAAGAATTACTTGAGCCTAGGAGTTGGAGACCAGCCTAGACAATATAGAGAGATGTTGTCTCTACAAAAAAAATCAAAAAATTAGGTGCGTGTTGAGGCTCATACTTATAATTCCAGCACTTTGGGAGGCCAAGGTGGGAGGATTGCTTGATCCCAGAAGTTTGAGACCAGGCTGGGCAAAATAGCAAGACCTCATCTCTACAAAAAATCAAAAAATTAGCCAAGCATGGTGGCACACACCCTGTAGTCCCAGCTATTTGGGAGGCTGAGGTGGAAGGATCACTTGAGCCCAGAAGGTCAAGTCTGTGGTGAACCATGATCATGCCACTGCACTCCAGCCTGGGTGACAAAGTGAGAACCTGAACAACAAAAAAAAATGTATTCCATAAATGTGAATAATTATTGTATGTCAATTAAAATTAAAATTGTTTTAAATAACTTCCTTTACAGTTAGCAGATGTAGAGGTAATGGGCTGAAGGAAAAGAGAGAACGAAGGAGGGAGGAACACAGAGTAAGTGAAGAGAAAACTGAGCACCAGGATCGGGTATTCACAAACCACATCCGTCAATACAAAGATCGCAATGCAATCTGTCACTGTTACTTTCCCAAAGGAGATCTGAACACAGGGCTCTGTGATATGTAGGATAACTGAGGCCAATTTATTAGCAGTAGTTGAGATGACTCCTACCTTGAACTCTGAAGGACACTTGGCATCAGAACATTATAGCCCTTCAAACAAAATATAGAAACAGAAGCTACCAAACGGCCATTGCCTAGCTAGACTCTGGTGTGGCCATGTGCTCTTTGAGCTATAGCTGTTGCCATGCTTCCTAAAAAAAAGAAATTCCCTTTTTCAGTTCATCTCACTTACAAAGTGAGATTTTTAAATGAAACATTTATACCAGAAAACTCTCTGAAGCCATTAAAAATGGGGTGAATCTCTTTGTGTTGGCATGAGAAGGGCAACAGTGTGGCATTGCTACCAAGGGCATGGGCTCTGAAGTCAGACAAACATGGGTTCAAATCCTAGCTTCCTTACCCGTAGGTTGTGTGACCTTGGGCAAGTTATTCAATATCTCTAAGCCCAAATGTCTTTATCTGTAAAATATGACACAAGTGGCTGGGCTCAGTGGCTCAGCCTGTAATCCCACATCTTGGGAGGCCAAGGCAAGTGGATTTCCTTGAGACCAGCCCAGGCAATTTGACAAGACCTTGTCCCTACGCTAAAAAAATAATAATAATAATACAAAAGTATTACTGCCTGTGGAGTCATTTTATGATACCATTTTCTCTTTTTTGAGTGCATTTATATAAGAGGAAAAAAAAGTTAGGAATATGTTTTATAAAATGTTTCTGTGTATTTCCCATATTGACCATGTATCACTTTAGTAAAAACATAGAAGTAATTAGCTAAGTAAATTTAAAAGTATGTATTCATGAAAGTCCCAGAAGAATATATACTAAAGGTTTAACTGTGGCTGCATTTACAGGTTGGAAATGGTGGGAAGGGAAGAGGTAAGAAAACATGCACTTTTGACTTTAAACATTTGCATAATATTTGGACATTTTAACAAATGTGTATATATGATTGATTTCTTATTTCAAAAAAAAAAAAGGCCAAACATAAAAGAAACGTAATTAGCATCTCTGTCACCGAGGCTTCAGGGGACTGAGGGCATTCGTAACAAATGATGGCCTTGACCATGCTGTCTTCCTTAATTGAGTTCTCTGAAAGCCTTCCACATCACTCAGGCCTTTTTTTTCCCCCTGAAATGTTCAGCTTTAACAAAATTCTGAGTAGAAGCATGACCATGAGTCACAATTACAGGAAGGTTTTATAAATATTATGTAAAAATTACCTATGGCAACTTGGTCAAAACTTGCGCCAGTGGGCATGATTCACCCAAAACAATTATGGGGAGGGACGGGGAAACAGCAAGAAGATTTTTAAAAAACCTAACAGGTCATTTTGTTTAATATTTTCCCACATCACCCACAGTCAGAATCTTTGGCTCAATCCTCATTTTCTGATCACACAAGTTTACAGGTATCACCATGATCATGTTTGGTTCTGCCAACCAGGTACACAGACCCTGCCTGCATTCTGCCACAGATGGAGGCCATCATTCTGAAGAATGGTTTCGCCCTGCATTCAAGTATTTGTTTTTAAAAAACTTACATTAAGCACAACTTTGTAGGGATAATAGAAAATCCCAGTGGATACCTATCTGGAAACACTGGCCAAGAGAATCACATTTCTGTCTATGCCCATCTATCTAACCCTTCTCTTCAGTATTTTCAAGAAAATCGCATTATATTAGAACTTTATCTGCAGCTTTTATTTCTTTCTCAAACCCTTAATCGGATTCAGCTCCTTTTCTCCTCATCATTTCCCAATACCTCCCAGAAACTCACATCCAGTGTAAACAAAATATATAGAAACAGTGAAGACAACCCACACCTACCCTAAAGGCAAGCCTTCCTTGAACATTCTGTATCTTCTCTGGTTAGACATTAAATCTGCCTTTCTCAAATTTTAGTTATTTTGTGACATCACATTGTGTAGTGGTGACTGGTGATTATCACATTAGTATACAACCATCCTAAGATTGACTGAAAATTTGCAAACTTAAATATTTTTAAGTAGAATATGGATATCTACTTCTAAAAATGCAAAAACAGTACCACTTGCTATATTAGTCAGGATAATGCTGAGTTACATGGCAGAAACAAACAATCCTAAATTCTCAGTGACATTACACATCAGAAGTTCATTTCATGATTACCCAAAGTCAACTATAGTCCAGGCAAACTTCACCAGAGCAGCAGTCCTCTGGGGACCCAGAACTCCAGGCTGCATCAACCTACTGCCCTCTGTTATCATTATATGATTTATACTCACTAATTAAAGAGCTGAGCATCAGAACTGAATGCCCCCATCTCTAAGTAGCAACCAAGACTCTGCTCACATTTCATTGGTTCAAGAAAGTCACATGACCATGACTAAGTTCAAGAAGACAGGACAGCAATTCTCTCCCATGTGCCCGGAAATAAAGAAAAAACAGACTTGGGTGATTAGTAGAAGTGCCTGCCCATGTACATCCAAAAATGATTATAATAAAAGGACAGCAAATCCAAAAATAAATATAATAAAAATGATCAGTGTTATGAAATTCTAGCTAGACGCTAATGCCTACCAAAGGGAGATGAGCCAGAAATAGAGAAGTACCAAAGAAATATCCCTCTAACACACCATGAAGGAGAGTAACTCCAAAATAAATGCAATGAAAACTAACCAATAGTATTTTAAAGAAGATTAAATGAAATTATATATTCAAAGTGCCTAGCTCATTGCTTGAGAATAAGAGGAGGAATTCAAACTATTATTATTACATCAATTCAGAGAAGCATTGTGCAAACATTAATGGTGACAATGATGAAGACTATGAAGCAACACTAAAAAATGTGTATATTAAATAAAAAACTACAAACTGTAAGAGTATAGCCATGAGATAATTACTTCATAAAAGTGTGCCCATATATAAATGATGACTAGAAGGAAACTAATCCTGTTTATTGGGTATCTGTGGGCCAGAGCCTGTGCTAAGGACTTCCCATTCTGTTATAGCATTTAACCCCCAGAATTATCACATACCAAGTAGGTGCTGCAAACTCCAGTTTACAAAGGAAAAACTGAGTCACAGAAGGATTAAAAACTAGCCCACAATTGTTACCGGGCACAAGGACCAGAAGTTCAGTCCAGGTTTGTCTGATGCTACATTCTGAACCAGAAAAGTATTCTTTTGATTTCGAGAGTGACTCTCACTCTCCAAAAATTCAGATACGCAAATAGTGTATATTTTTATCATCTATGAATTAATTTTGAACTTAAGCCCTCATTCTTCTGGGTTTGTAAAAAATTCAGTCCTGACTGTTCTTGCTAAAACCATCACCATTGACCACCATTGCCTGTGCCCTCCAGGCTGTGCACAGGGGCTGGAACCTTTCCAGTACTGACTGGGGAGCTTCCCACAGAGACTGGTCATCTGTCCACAGCAGTTACAGCTGAGAAGACCATTCCTGGTCCCCACTGTCTTAAGTTTCCCTCACTCTGCTTCTTTTTTTTTTTTTTTTTTTTTTGAGTTGGCGTCTCACTCCGTCGCCCAGACTGGAGTGCAGTGGCTGCTCCTGGCCACCGCAGCCTCGACCTGCTGGGCTCCGGCAATCCTTCCTCCTCAGCCTTCCGAGTAGCTGGAACTACAGGCGCGCGCTACCACGCCCGGCTAATTTTTTGATTTATTGTAGAGATGAGGTCTTGCTTGCCCAGGCGGGTCTCGAACCCGCGGGCTCAGGCAATCCACTCACCTCAGCCCACTCTGCTTCTTTCATGCC